>JAKEKT010000090.1:0-156556 GCA_021495925.1 Diplodia intermedia | reverse complement strand
CCACCTCCTCCCTCCCAGACGCCGAAGTCGGCGTCGCCCTAACCGTCGGCTCCCTAAGCGTAAGCCCCCCCTCCCCCTGGCACCCACAACACCCACTAACGCCCACGCGCCGCCCCCACCAGGCCCTCCGCCCCCTCTTCGCCGCCTGCATGGGCAGCGGCAGCGGCATCGGCAAGCGCAGCACGCGGCACCGGAGCGGCACGGCCACCACGTCATCATCGAACGGGACGTACGAGCTGCGCAGCAAGAACGGCGTGCTGCACTCCAAGGTCGAGGCGGGCGGCGAGATCTGCGACGGCGCCCGGACGAGAGGCAGCTTCGGCGACGGCGACAACGAGAGCAAGCGGAGCATACTCGGGCAGAGGGGGCAGTCGGATGGCGGCGGCGGCGGTGGACGCTTTGAGCGTGGTTGTTACGATGGGAGTGATGGCGAGAGGGGGGAGCAGATGTGTTGAGGGGGAGGGGAGAGGGGGGGAGGGTGGTTGGCGGGTTTTTGTGGTGTGGTGTGGGGAGGGGCGGGGCGGGGCGGGGCGGTTCGTGTAGGTACGGTACATACATAAGCGGGCGCATAGTGTAGCGTTGCCTTTTCTTTACTTACCCAGGCGTACATCTATTTTCCATTAACCGTAGACGTAACGGTTTTTTTTGTCTACAGCTGCTGCGTAAGTAGACTGATCGCGCTTCTTCCTTCCCCCCGGCGCACAAGGCCGATCTTTCGTTGGCGGCGTTGAATGCTTTCGCCGCTCAGATCCATAGATATATTGACCGGCAGGCCCGGCAGGCCTCCTCATTCACGAGGCTACAGCGGGTTGTTTGCTTCATGTAGATCGATTAGGACTAGCGTGGTTTGCTACCAGGTGGTGGTATAAAGCACCACCAGCAGCCTTCACCAATCGATCATCCTGCTTCACCATCATATATATATCAACGAGCTCGCGGCCCCATCTCTTCGCAGCCCCCCCTTGTGGCACGTCACGATCGGCAAGACTGCAAGCCACTGACTAAGTACATCGGAGATCAACATCCACTGAGTCGTGTAGCGCTCTGGGAATTTTTTCCTTATTGGCAGACGTGCAGTAGGCTTGCGGGGAGGGCCGCCGGTGCCGATGTGCCTAAGTGCTAGTGGCGATTCGCGCAAGATATACCGGGTAACTGACACGATATATATAACGGCTCGGAAACCGTTCCGCTTTTTACCCCTCTGCTATTTAAACCCTGAACTGTCGCTCAGCGCCCAGCTCCTCCTCCCGCCGTGAAGCGCCCTCTCCCCAAGCATCCCCCAGCTATCCGCAGGCAGGTCTTCTTCCATCGCAGGCCGGACTATTGTGATTATCATGCCAGACAGGGACGGTCCATGGATACTTTTCCAAATGGATGTGCGGAGTTTCGAATCCTCCCTGGGCCACGGTAGCTTATGGACTTCCTGGCTCGAATCTGTGTCAATATCAAGAACAGGCTCACTCAATCCCTCCCAACTTTTTTTTTCCGCCGAAGCGACTGGTGACGCGGGTACCGAGGTTGGCCTGAGCAGAAGACGAGACGGAGTAATGCTGGACGGGCGGGACCGACGCGGTGAAAACGGTGGAGATCAAGTGTAACTCGTGTAGGATAAATTGGATCCGAAGCCGTTCGCAGAGTCGATAACGATTTGGCCGGAGAGATGGATTCGAGAGCTTGTCAATCTGGATTCGTTCTTCAAGAAATAAGTATGAATGAAGAATTGCATGTAAATCCACTTAAAGTTCTACCATGATTACGTGTTAACAAGACGCCCGCTCTGTCGCAAGCAAAAACACCACCGAGCCACGCCGCATATCAGCTCTAGTCATCGACGCCGGTGACACCAAACAAACAAGCAAGAACAACAAACCACCTCAAGCGCCCAGAGTATAGCAAAGGAACATCAATGACTGATATACTGAAAGACAGCACTGACCGCCTCCTCCGATGTCTCCTGCCTGAGCAACAAATCTTGAATCTTCGCAAGTGCACCTTTATCACCATCGTTGACGAAGTGATTCCAGGTGCTGGTATCGCCGTACAGCATAGCAGGGGCCTTGATATGCTGGTTGCCATCAGGCTTGCACCGCTTGCATTTGAACGTATCGTGAGTGTCACTCGTCGTGTTCGGCTGGTATTGGAAGAGTTCGCGAAGGGAGTCCAAGCTGAAGTGGCGCTCGACGTCTTCTGCAGAGTCGACGACGCAGGACGAGAGGGATTGCTTGTGGGACTGCCGTTGGAAGATCTTCTCCTCGATCGTACCTGTGGCGATGAAGCGGTAAACGAAGCAGTCCTTCTTCTGGCCATCACGCCAGACACGTGCGAGTGCCTGCTGGTCTGCAGCAGGGTTCCAGTCGGGATCGAAAAGCACGAGACGGTTGGCACCAATGAGGTTGATCCCGCATCCACCGGCCTTGGAGCTAAGCAGGAATACGAATTCAGGGCCTTCGGGATCATTGAATTTGTCGACAAGTTTCTGGCGCTTGTTGACATTCATCGTGCCATCGAGGCGAAGACAGCCATATTGACGCGTACGGCAGAGTTTCTCGAACACATCCAGTGTTTGCGTGTAATTGCTGATCAGGACGATCTTATCATTCGTGTCCTGACGAATGCGGGCCAACATGCGGTCGAGGACAGCCATCTTGCCGGAGTACCACGCCTTGACGTCCCGGTCGCGTCCACGAGCATCCTTCGGAACATAGTCATCCGGGAAACATTCCTCGGAGCCTGGCAAATCACCCGGCAAATCCAACAGGTCTGGGTGATTGCAGAGCTTCTTGAGAATGTTGATGGCCTTCAGCGGTTGGCTGCCCTTGCCTCTAAGCAGCTGCTGGATCTCGGGAGACTTGATGAAAAGATTGTACAGATTCCTCTGGAATGGCGCAAGGTTACAGAATACAACGTGTTCGTACTTGCGAGGCAGATACTTGGACAGGATATCGTTGGTGCGGCGGATGATGAACTTGTTGACCATAGTGAGGAGTTCGGACAATCGCTCATTGCCTACCTTGTGGTCCTCGTCAGTGCCATCTGCATCGCGGCCACGGAGGATCGGAAGCTCGAAGCGCTTTCTGAAGTCGTTCTTGGTGCCGAGGTAGTTCGGATTGGCAAAGTTGAGCAGGGCAAAGTACTCGGACAAGTCGTTCTGAATGGGCGTTCCCGAAAGAATGACGCGCTTTTGCACATTGAGGGCAGTGAGGGCAGTGAAAGTCAGGCTCTCGTCGTTCTTCAGCCTGTGTCCCTCGTCGCAAAGCAGCAGGCCAATCGGCGTTTGCTTGAGCTCTCCCACGTACATACGAAGCGTTTCGTACGAGACAATAAGGACCGGTCTGACAACGGCGCGGCCGCTGGCAATGGACCATTGACGGAGTTGCTGAATAAGCTCTTCCTTGGAGGCCTTGCCATCGACGGCAAAAGGAGTGATGGCATCTTTTCCCAGCCACTTGACCAGCTCGTTTGCCCAGTTTTTGACCAAACTTGAAGGGCAAGCAATGACGCACTTCTGAATGGTTGGCTTCCCAGCTTCGGGTGATTGCCGCAGAAGCGTCCACAACAGCGCGATGCATTGCAGTGTCTTGCCGAGACCCATTTCGTCCGCCATGATGCACCCATTAGCCTTCGGATCGACAAGGCCGGTGGTGCAGCGATACAGAAACTTCACACCCTCGACCTGATGCGGTCGCAGGACCTTGGCCAAGCGCGGGTCGATGACGACAGGTACCTTTGGTCGTCCCTCGTCGACCTTCTTTTTCAAGCCGAGGATGTCGGCCAGGCTCTTGTGCACGAGAGGCACATCCAGCTGCGTCTTCTGTGGCTCCTCCTCCGTCTTCACTTCTTTGTCATCCTCGACCGGTGTAGGCTTATCGTCGACGGTGGGATCGTAGAGCACGATGGCGAACTCGCCGGTCGGGTCGTGCAAGGGCCGGGCGACAAAGACAGCGCCTTGTCGCATTCCCAGAAGTGGGGCAGGACGATTGGAATTGTACTCGGCGATGTCCTTCTTCAACAACGGAACGGAGAAGCGCGAGCGGAAGGTGCTGTCCTTGTCCTTCACCTTGAAGACCGGATACTTGTTGACATCTCGAGTGGCCAGAGCAAGACGATCCTCATTTGTGTAGACCTTGTCGCCGTCCTCCGCATCGCCATCTGCGCCGGAGTAGTTGACCTTTCTCCTCTTCCGCGCCGGCTTTTCCGAGGCTCGTGTTGGGGTTGCGGAGCCGGGGCATTTGAATGGCTTGATAAGGCGGTCGACAGACTTTGGGGTGCCACCATGCAGTGTGGCCACTTTCCTGGCTGGAGTTACATTCTCCTTGTTGTCGCTCGACGAGATGGGCCGCGCCCGATACCTGAGGTTGTCAGCGCTTGCCAAGCTCGTGTTGTTGTGGTCGCAGCGTACATGGCAGCCTTCGGGTTTGATGATGCCCGGAGCGGGATGCGCACGTCGAATTGCAGTGCGCAAGTCAGTTTAGGATGCAGCAGGAGAAGATGGCGAAGACGGCGGATGTGGGATGGCGACTGGTGGTTGTTGTTGCGGTGGCGAGGCGGACGCGAGACGCGACCGCGTTCCGGGGCCAGGCGGCAACGCGCTGACACGTGATGCTTATGTAATGCCCAAGGCCCCGGCACTTTCCCCGCATCTCCGACGCCTGACAACAACGCCATCTCTCACTCATCATTCCCGTGGTCAGTCGTCTTGGATGACGGAGCTTTCCCATGTCTGCTTTCATACTCGCTGATTCAGTTACCAACCGCATGATGTTTGCTCCGGCATCCATTGCTGCTATGCGCCCAGAGAACGAGTGTGCTGCTCGACAAACATAACAAATTCAAGTGATTGATTTCTGATCAAGAATCTCATCTAGCGAGCATGCAAGCCACGTGCTGGTTGGGTAATTTTTTGTGCTTCCTTGCGTTGGAGACATGCAGAATGCGGGGTCTAGTCAGCACTAGCGCAGTACACTGTGTACGGGCTTTCTAATCGCTGCCGTAGCGAAAGTAATCGCAGCTGAAACATGCTCGTTGTTCACCATGTATCCATAGTCGCCCTCAGGCTATATAACATTCTAGCAGCTACCTCAGATTGCAGCTCACCAGCTTTCACAGAAAGCCGTTTGCGATTCTTGGCTAAAGAGTCTTCATCATGGCCACCTACGAAGAAGCCAAGGACCAGTACGTGGATGTCAAAGGCATCAAATTCGCTTACCGAAGATTTGGTGCTGCCGAAGGTGTCCCGTTTGTTCTTTTGATCCATTTCAGGTAAGTTACTGTACATTACCCAAGCCCGATGATATGCTGACAGAATGTCTGCAGAGGTACCATGGATCACTGGGACCCAGCATTTCTGAACCCCATCGCCGCCGCGAGACCTGTGCTCATCATGGACAACGCGGGCATCGGACGTTCCGGAGGCAAAGTTGTAAACGACTACAACGACTGGGCCCAGTATGCCATCGACGTGGTTTCTGCGCTTGGCATCGAGCAAATCGACCTTTTCGGCTTTTCCATGGGTGGCATTGCAGCTCAGATGTTCACTCTCCGTGCCCCTGGACTTGTGAGACGCTTGGTCCTGGCCGGAACGATCCCGAGCATTGGAAAGGGCGTCGTGCTGGCCGACTTGGGCCCGTTCGAGCAGCTGAGATCGGCAGTCACGCAAGAGGAGCAAAAGGACGCCTTTCTGGATACTTTCTTCGAGAAGTCCGACACCAGCCGAGCCGCCGGTCTTGAGTCATGGGAGCGAATCCAGTCGGCGCGACGGAACCGGGTGGATTACGTCAGTGTCGAAGCCGGCAACAGGCAGGCTGCAGCTTTTGCAAAGTTCATGAACCCCGCGCTTGCTGAGATAGGCTCCTACGACCGCTTCCATGAAATCAAAGTCCCGGTCTTCATCGCAAACGGTATCCAGCCTTTCAGCCTCGGTGCCCTGCATGCTTTTGCTAACTGTAGTCGTTCGCAGGCAGTAATGATGTCCTGCTTCCAAACCCCAACAGTTTCATCATGTGGGAGAAAGTCGTGAATGGCGAGCCTCATTTGCATCTGTTCCCCGACTCCGGGCACGGCTTCCTGTATCAGCATGCGGGCCAGTACACCAGGATGATCAACGAGTTTCTTGACGCGCCAGCTTCTCCCAGGAGTCGCCTTTAAACGGGCGGCAGCTACGGCGTGGAGACTGGGAAAGAAGCAACAGACGCTAGCGCAGGTAGTCTGACTGGAAGTTTCGGTGGGGCGGGTCGACGGTTGAGTGTTTTCTCATTCGTAGAAGATGAACTACAGGCGGTTGATCCTTAGTTTTTACGTGTTGGTCTGGCAGTTTGACAGATCGCAGAGTAAAATTTCAGTTGCAATGGCTCAATCAAAATTACAAGTTGAGGTGGTTCCCCCAACGGTGTACTCAAACCATACTAGCGCCTCCCAGAGCGAGATACAGTACCTAGGCCCGTGGTTCCACAATGGCGGGCAGTATGCAGCCTGACGTCATTACTGGGGAGCGTACAAGTCGCCGGCAGCGGACTGCAGCAGTCACTGATGCAAATGCGCTCCGACCTATCGCGACACACGACAACCCGCACCGCCAACGCCTCCCTATCGCGACTCGTCACCATGGCTGACGATTTCAAACCAGCCAGGCTCTGCCAGGGCGCTCGCCTATATGACGAAGCTTACAATGGCGACAACGCTCCAGACTGGGCGGTGAAATACATGGAGTTCTTGTACGAATACCATCACCGCCCGAGGCACATCTTCCCGTTCATGTTGCTTCCTGCTGAGCTGCGCGAAAAAATCTACCGCTTCTCTCTTACGCGTCACGGGCCGATGCATGTGCAAGCAAAGAAGACTATGGAACGCCGGGTATATTTGCCCGAGGGAAGAATTGAATGGGTGTTTTATGAACCGCCGCAGTACCCATTGCTTAGGCAGCGCAATTTGGAGCTTCGTGCCGCTGAGATCAAGTTCTACAATAATGCGCGTCTGGCCACAGCGTGCCTCTACATGGATAGAGAGACGTCAGCCGAGGCCGCCCACGTCCTCTACTCTGAAACCGTCTTCCGGTTCGACGACAAGTACGTTCTGAACGAGTTCTTAGTGCGCCTGCCTGCCAAATTGATATCGCGGATCCGGAGCATCCAGTTCTTGGTTTCTTTCGACCGCCGCAGTGGTGCAGGTACAGAGATGGCAACGGCTTTCCGCTCGCTCGCTCCTCTGACGAACCTGCGGCGTGTCGAGTTACGTGACACCGGCATAAACTGTGGGGATTTGGACCACAAGCTCACGTTGGAAGGACTGGCCGCCAGTGTGATTCTCCAGCCTGATTGTCTTCAGTGGCTCAAGGCGATTGGCAGAGCAAAGGGAGATGCAAGGGCGGGCGCGGACGTTTTTCGTATCGCCGAGAACGTACTGCGCGTGTACGCCCCATTTCAGTATCACCATGAAGAGCCGGCAGACGTTGTCGGGAACTTCAAAGCCATATTGGGAAATTTGCTGGAATGCTCAGAATCCACTACCCCTTGGAAAGAGACGCGGTGATGGAAGGCGGTGATTATCGGGCTCGGCCGCCATAGGTTTGGGGTGAGAGCCAAGCCACGAACCTCACCCGCGTCGACCTCGACAGCATCATCGACCACGGGCGTCCCGCCGAGCCGGTTCCGCCCACAACTGTTTATGCAGTGCCGCGCTGGGGGGGATCCGCAGCACATGGCCGACGCCGACACCGACGTTGTCGCCACCGCTGCCCGCCTATCCCGACCTCTCCCACCTCTCGCACACACCATCCCATCACCATCCCATCACCATCCCATCATCACCGTCGTCGCCACCGTGGCAGGAAGAAGCGTCACCGACCCAGCCGACCCAGAAACAACAACACCACCAACCAACCATCTCCCACTCATCACGGCCCTACCCTCCCGCGCCAACCAACAGCCGGATTGAGATGGCCAAACGGGACATTTTATTGTCTCAATCGCGCAAAGGCCTTCGCTACTCGTTGTCAAGATGCATTGCTTTGCTCGTTACCAAGCACCATCGGCTGCACGTTCTCATTGTCTTTGACCGCGCGCTTACTTACGAGCCGAGCAAGCAGCACAAAGGACGTTTGCTTTTCCAAGTAGATCATAGCTCATAATTGCTGCAAGCCAGCGGTATCCACCAACGAAAGGCGTGTATGTAGCTCATTGAGCAGTGTAGATGCTTGGCTCCAAATGCTGTGCAGGCGCTGTCGTGTCCCGATTGAGTGATCAATTCTCGGTCCAAGACAGCTCCGATGTCGATTACGATTACTTACTTGAATTTCGACACACACTGCTTCACCCCGCCATCCCGTGCGCTCGCTCTGCCTCCACTCCCCTTCTGGCACCACACCACCCGCAGCCATCCAAGTACCCGTGAGCGCCGATGCGGCAATTTGCTCTCGACGGTGTTCTTCTTTACATCCTTCTTAGCCTTCAGTGCGGTAGCCTGAGCCTTGACGATGTCTTCGTGCCGCTCCAGCGGCCATTCGCCAGCCAGGATCCTGCCTCCGAAAACGGTGAAGCAATTGAAACCACCGGGTGGTTGCAATTCTTCGTCGATATTCCATGCTCGCCTTGCCCAGTACTCCTCTTTGTGCATCACCCGTCTGTCGAACTCCTCCGCCAACTTCTTGGGCCACTGGTGATATCCAGCAAGCGGTCCTTCTCGATGGTGTTGAGGAATGCCTGGCTGCCATTCGCCTGCCAGGATTCTACCTCCGTAGACCATGAATGCGGGTTTGTTCGTAGCCGGATCGATTCGGATGCTCGGCCTGCCGAGCGGGGGCATGTCGAGTAGCACGGTACCTTTCGTGGAGAAATTCCTGGCCCAAAATTATCCTAGTTTCTCTTCGGAGAAGCGTGATTCTTGGGTGGTTCTAAGCTAGTCTGCCATGTTTCCCATGACGCGATCGCTAAGGATTATGTACGGCGGTGATAGATAGCTCTTCGAGATGGTGATGTCTACGTCGTATAGAATCTATTAGCGATACTTATCCGCTTGATCCTGCGTGCTCGTCTTTTATTTACCTTTCTAGCTCTCTCGCTTGACGATGGCGCCGCGGGGAGAGCTAATCTTTTACCGTGGATGCGTATCGTTTGTCTTGGGGGTCCGGAGCGTCTAGAACGGAGGCTTGGTGTCGTCAAGGTCGTTGCTCGGACCGCTCTGGATGGGTTGCTGCGCGGGGTGTGCTTGGCGGAGGCCGGAGTCTTTTTTCAATCTTTTCCTCTTGAACTTGCGCCCATTATTCATCCTTCTTGGCTGCTTGGTCGACTTTTGGGGGGTAGTCCTTTGACACGGGAATGTCGGCATACTCTCGTTTTCGCTCTCGTCGCGTTGGGCTTTGGCGTCGTCTGCGGCAATCTCGTCGTTTGCGCGGATGTCCTCGAGGTCGTCGGGCGGCGGCGCGTAGGAGATTCGAGGCCGCTTGCGCAGGCGCGCGCTGCCACGGGCACCGTACATTCTGGCGTCGCGGGCGAGTCGGGTGGCGAGGTTGAGGGTGTGGAGGAAGAGCGCGCCTGGTAGTAGTCGGGACCTTGGGCGCTAGTGACGCACTAACCGAAACGGGTAGTCGGGATAGCGGGTGACAAAATAAATTGCCCACCCGCATCTGCCTCATAGAAAAACTTCACATGGACTAGATAGTTCAACACAAGTTCCGGACGTAAGTATAAGTTTTATTACGTACCTATCCCATGCAGGGTTTTCCTGTGTGTAATAAAGACGAGAAAATCAAACAGTTGTGCGGACTTGAAGCGAACTTCGAAGATGGATGTTCTCCAGAATATGTGACAGACTCATGCATCAATTGGCCATACAGGAAAACACCCATCGGACGCAAGTTTGCAATCCCGCTCGCCGCCGCGAAGTACCACAAGTGGACTTTGTACGGACTTGCTACTCTTTAGAACTCCAAGAGCGTTCAGCTGGTGCGGTGCAATTATTATATATGATTGATTCTCCAAAGCAACGGTGCATTGTCTCCTCCTGGATGCCTACGTCTGGCTGGAAGCGGTGGAGAAGGAGAAAGGAGGCAAGTATATATACTGCTATGGAAATACTATTAATAAGCAAATTGGTCGACCGTACTTGGTTGGATGTCCCGGCCCCGCACGCTTTACTGAAAGAGGATCTCTTGTCTGTCTTAGATCTTTTTTACTTGAGATGGGTAGTTAAATATAAGATCTTGACGCAAATGTGCGTATATACAACTTGAATTGATGTCTGGACTCAACTACCCATATAAAAATAATAATTTAGTATGTGTATAAGAGAGATACGAGCGAGAGATTTCCTTTGTCACTCGCTATGACGTCAGTCACGAAAGACTGGGTGGTCCAGTGAGACTAGAGAGTTATCACCACACTTCTGCATCACAAGTTAACCGCGGAAGAGTTACACCGTCCTGGGTGGTGTGTAAAGCCATCTCTCCGGCAACCAACCACCATGTCCGTACTAGCGCGACCGACGGGGTATAAGTTTCCATCCGCTCATCGTCTTCTTCCTTCTTCCACCCAAGCCTTCCCACCTCCACACCGCGGCCATGGCAGCTCAACCCACCGCGATTGGCGACCACCCCACCTCCATCGGCGACCAGCCGGCCACCATGCCCAACCCCACCGAAGCAAACACCGCGAGCGGCGACAAGAACAACAACAACCGCAACCGCAACCGCAACATCTTCCGCTTCGCGGACCTCCCCGCCGAGCTCCGCAACAAGATCTACGAGCTGACCCTAACGACAACCGCCCCCATCGCCATCGAAGCCGTCAAGATCTCCGGCAGCGACTCACTCCGCCTCCAACACCAGCGACCGCCTGAACCCCCCTCCCGTCCCGGCCACCTGCTCCGCCGCGGCACCAAGTTCCTGGGCGACGTGCCCGCTTGCAACCGGCACCTGACCTTCCCCAGCGCGCCGACGTATAACACGCTCGGCCTGGCGCCCGCCCTCCTCCTCCTCAACAAGACCACCTACGCCGAAGCCGGGCCCGTCCTCCACGGCAACCACCTGCACTTCGCGCAGCCCGTCGCCTTCACCGTCTACATCTGCCGACTGTCGCCGACGGCGCGGGGCTGGGTCAAGGAGATCACATTGGGCCTCGAGCTGCGCGAGAGGAACGCGGTGATCGTGCAGTGGAACGGCGTCGCACTCCCACCACCCCGCCGCCGTGACGACGACGACGGTTACGACACCTACCACGGGCCCTCCGCCGACCGCGCCCGCTTCTGGCCGCGCGCCTTCGCCGCGCTCAGGCACGCCGTCGCGCTCGAGCGTGTGCACCTGCATCTAAGCCGCGGCGACGCGTACGACGCGGAGCGCGTCGCCGACGAGGTGTGGATGCACGCGCACCGCTGGCTGGAGACCGTGGTCGGGCGCAAGGGCGGACGGGAGGCGGCGGCGCTGGAGCTGGTGGACGTCAAGATGGGCGGTCCGAACGGTGGTTTCGAGATGCCGAGGAACTCGCCGGTCTTTGATTATGATGCGTACGAGGCTGCGGAGCGCACGCATGTGCTGCGCGGGCTGTTGTTGAGGCGGATGCGTGGCGACTGACTTGACGCAGGAGATGGATGAGGGATGCGATATCGGTGCGTGAGGTCGTGGGGGACTGGCACTTGCGTGAGTGAGATGGGGGGTAACGGCGGGCTGGCGGTTGGAGGGTCTACCTTGTTCTTCTTTGGGCTGCTTTATCAAGGATGTTAGCGGTCTGGAAGCTGGGCCGTAGCTGAAGAACAAGTCTCGACAGCGAATTGCAGAGGAACTAATCGAACCAACCAATGTTTGTTTGCTTCAACGCCCAACGTGGGGAGAGACAAGAACTAACTATCCAAGGAAGGGTCAAATGTTTTGCAATTCACTATGTGCCTACTTAGCACCATGTTCAGCTGTATATCCCTGTTGTTCCCTGCAAGTTGTAATCTCCGTACGAGACTTGAGCACACAAGCGAGTCGAAACCTCAATACCCCTTCGTCTCCTTCTGCCATCTTCACTTCTTGTCCTTCTTCTCCTCGCCCTCCTTGTTCTCCTCGGCGCCATCCACGAACAGCGTTTCCTGCGCACTCCACAACTCGCTGTACAAGCCGCCGGTGTCCACCAACTTCTCATGCGTCCCCTGCTCGACGACCCTCCCATCCCTCAACACGATGATCAAGTCGCTATCGTAGATGGTCCGCAACCGATGGGCCACAAACACGCTCGTCCGCTTCTTCTCCCTGATGACGCTGTTGATGTTCTGCAGCAGCGCCTGCTCGGTATGCGTATCCAGCGCACTCGTCGCCTCGTCGAAGAACAGCAGCGGCGGGTCCTTCAGGATCAGCCTGCTGACGGCGAGGCGCTGCTTCTCGCCGCCGGAGATCATCATGCCGCGCTCGCCGACGGTGGTCTCGTAGCCGTCGGGGAACTTTGCGATGACCTCGTCGAGCTTGGCGCGGCGGGCGGCGGCGCGGACGAGGGCGTCGGGGGCGTCGACGTTGCCGTAGCGGATGTTGTGCATGATGCTGGCGTTGAACAGCGGCGTGTCCTGCGGCACGACGCCGATGGCCCGCCGCAGCGAGTCGAGCTGGACGTCGCGCAGGTCCTGCCCGTCGACCGTGATGCGCCCCGCCTGCACGTCGTACGACCGGAAGAGCAGCCGGAGGATCGTCGACTTGCCGCAGCCCGACGGCCCCACGATCGACACCTTCTTGCCCGCCGGGATGGTGAGGTTGAGGTCTTTGAGGATGGGCCGGTCGGGACGGTAGCCGAAGGTGACGTTTTCGAACCGGATCGTGCCGCCGCAGCCCGGGCTGGCGAGGGCGAGGGGCTGGGCGTTGGGCGCGTCTTTGACGGCCACGTTGACTTTTTGGAGGTTGAAGAGCGTCTCCATGTCGAGCAGCGATTGGCGCAGCTCGCGGTAGACGGAGCCGAGGAAGTTGAGCGGGACCGACAGCTGGAAGACGAGTTGGTTGACCATGACCAGGTCGCCGACCGTAAGGTGGCCCGTCGCAACGCCGTCGGCGGCGAGGTACATTATGGCAGTGAGGGCGGACGAGAAGATCATGTTCTGGCCAGAGTTGAGGAAGGCGAGCGAGGTGGCGACCTTGATGGAGGCTTGCTCGTAGGACTTGAGGGCCTTGTCGTATCGATTGACTTCGAATTTCTCGTTGTTGAAGTACTGCGAACGTTAGACTGGGGATGAGAGGGAGAGCAGCTACACTACCTTTACAGCCTCGTAGTTGATCAGCGAGTCGACTGCAACAGTAGCGGCCCTATTGTCAGCAGCGTTGGCCTGCTTCCGGAACTTCGTTCTCCAGGCGGTGGTGGAAATGGTGAATGCGGAATAGGCAGCCATGGTGGCGGCGGTGATGGCAGCAAACTTGGCACCGTATTGGTAGGTCTGACATGTATTAGAGGTTTGACGCCAGAGGTTTGCTGACCATGACCTACAAGAATACCGCAGACCATGGAGATTTCGAGAGCGGTGGGCAGGATGGAGAAGACCATGGAGGTAAGGAGGAAGCTGATGCCCTTGGTACCGCGGTCAATTGCCCTGGTCAAGCCTCCGGTCTGGCGAGAAAGGTGGAAGTTCAGGTCAAGCCGCAAGAGGTGCTCGTACACACTGCAGGCGACTCGACGAATAGCCTTCTGGGCAACACTGGCGAAGATGGCGTTGCGGAGTTCTTGGAAAACCGTGGCCCCCATGCGAGTAACGCCATCTGGGGAGCTCTTTAGCATGTGCACCGCTGGACAGGCCAATGTGCTTACACGCAATGATCATGGAGCCGGCAACGGTGGTGGCGGTGCCTCCAAGGGTAGCAAAATCAATGTTCATGGCATCTACAATGCTCTTGAAATAGAAAGGCACTTGCACGTTCAAGACCTGAGAGTACCTATGAGCAAAGAAAGCATAGAAAGGGCGAGACAGTATATCACCTTTGCACCGACGAGCAGAGCTACCGAGAGGCCGACCCGCAGCCTTGTTCCGAGATTGTCCTTCTACCATGTTAACGCGCCGCCACCCACCCGACATCAGCCAGCCTACCTTCGGCCACAAGTAGCGCGACATCTCCTTCATGATAGCCCAATCAGCCTTGCGTTGCTCCTTGTTCGACGTCGTCTGTTCTGCCAGTAGCGGGTCATTCTTGACACCGGAGCCTGGCGCCGCCGGCGGGGCCTTCTGTGCTGCCTCGGGCTTCAGAACCGTCTGCGCGCCTTCGACCTTCTTCGCGCCATTTACTTCAGGCGTGTTTATCCTGGGATCATCTTTGCGATGGCGCGGGGAAGTTGCGAAGACGCGCACGAATGGCGAGACGGGCGAGATGGAGCGAAGGCGAAGTGTCGGAGGACAGCGCTGCGGGGTGCTCGTGTGCGGCGCATGAAAGGAACGGCAGCGCGGAGCAGAGCAGGAGCTCCGCAGGAGCTGTCGGGTTAGCATGGTGTCGTCGCAGTTGCTGACTCTTAGTGGCGCATCGGCGCCATGCCTGGGTGCGCAATTGACGTGAGGGAGAGGAGGAGGGAGACGGAGGAGTGGGCGGTTTAAAGACGCGGGGCGGGACGTCAAGGTGCTGGCGCAGCACGCAACGGCGGGCCGCGCAGGCGTGCGGTGCTTGGCGAGCACAAGCCCGGCATCAAAGCTCGCGCGACCAGCTGCATCATCGCACCCGCCCACGCCCCCCGACCGACAAAACCATGCGCGCCCTCTCCGCGAGCTCCAGCTGGGGCTCCCGCGCCGTCTGCCGCTCGTGTCGCGCCCGCGTCGCGACTCCGCTGGTCCGCCGCCGGGCCATCCACATCAGCGAGGCGCCGTCGTCGTCCACGCCCAGCTTCGACCAGGACGTCTCCTCCGCCGCCGCCAGCTCCACTCCGGGTACCGCGCCCTGTCCGCCCGCTCAATGGCTCGGGTAACGTGTTAATTGGCCAATAGACGCCCGCTTCGAGGTCATTGGCTCGCCCTACTCGCTGCTGTCCGTTTCGCTGTCCGCCTCGCAAAACCTGTACACGCGCCGCGGCACCCTCGTCGCCGTCAATGGCAAGGTCGAAAATGCCGTGTCCAGCCTCTCCATCCTCGAGCCCTTCCGCCGCGCCCCGCTGGGCATTCCGTTCCTCTACCAGAAATTCTCCTCGACGAGCCCCATCACCGCCTTGGTCTCTTCCAAGTCGCCTGTGACGAGTTTCGCTGTCGTACACCTGGATGGTCGCCTTGACTGGCTGGTTGCTCAGAGGCAGGCTTTGCTGGCATGGACTGGCCACGGGCTGTCCGTCAGGCCCCGCGTGAACACACAGATGGTAGGTTGCGCCGGGACGTGGATTTGGGGAACGAGTGCTAATTGGCAAAGAGCTTGGCGCACTGGGGTAACTCTCACGTTACCGGCAGAGGTCTGCTGGCTCTGGTCGGCAAGGGTCAGATCTACCAGGTTCATCTCAAGGCTGGCGAGGAATACGTTGTGCACCCGAGGTAGGTCAAGCATTCGTCGTCTTGCCCAACTACTTTCTGACAGGATCAAGCAATGTCCTCGCATATACCATGACCGCGAACCCGCCGCTTCCCTATCGCTTCAAGTCGACCTCTCTCCGCTTCCAGGTCCCTAGCCTGACTGGTCTCTTCCCGAACACGAAATTCTTCGACGACATGCGGAAAACGCAGGCATTCAAGACCTTGGCCCAGTTCCTCTTCACGCTTCGCACGTGGACAAGAAGAACGATATGGGGCGACAGGGTATGTCGCGTCCTACCTTTGCTGATAATGCATGGATAGCTAACACTCCGGGTTATAGTTGTTCCTCCAGTTCCGTGGTCCCTCCACCATTCTTATCCAATCACGAGCCGGCCGTTTGACCGATTCCCTTACGACCCGTGACGTGAACGAGATTGCGGATGTCCCGGCAGGAGCAGTACAAGAGGCTGTTTCCCTGGATATGCGGAAAGAAAGCGGCCACGGTTCGACTACTGCGGCTGCTGAAGAGGCGGAAGCACCGAAAGAGAAAGTGACGTTCGCTCAGGCGGGTCCGGATGGAAAGTTTAAGGTCGGTGAACAGTCGGAGAGCAAGAGTGCATAACTGCAGGCATGGCGTTGGAGAGAGGAATCGGTTTATTGCGTATAACACCCGTGGGAGATGAGACAATCAATTCGTACTAAGAAAGAATGAGAACAACCCGTGCAAGGAACATTTTTTCCAAGGAGCAGGCTGGGGTTGCCGAAAAAATTGACCCTTTCTAGCTCTTTCTCGTTAGGCGCCATCACCCCGTGGACTTCGACTCCTGACGTCAAGCAATGGTATGTCAAACAACCGCCGTTTGTAGTTCTTTCCCGCTCAAAGAATACCAGGTTGTGTCCTGATCGATTTCCGACTCAATCACTGATATTGCCACCCCTCCTGGGCGTAACTGCGAGTATTCCGGTCCATGAACTAACCGTTTTACAATTGATAAAACTTGAGATGACCTGAACTGCAGGATATCGAAAACACCCAACTTCACCTCCTCGCGATATCCCTCCCACCAAACCACACAAACAGCCAGCTTATAGAAATCATGAGCCTCCGCCTCCAGCTGCGGGTCCACGCAAGGCTGCCCGATCTCCAAGCCAGCCACGCGCTGACACCTGTCCACTCCTCTCTTCCGCCAATGACTCCGTCGTGCCTACCGAGGTACGCCAGCAACGCCCTCTGCTTATAGCGGAACGGCTCCTGCGGGCGTCCATCCCCTTTATTCAACGCATCCACCAAGTACTCGCCCTTCTGCAACGCGACCTCGGCCAGCGTCGGCAGCGTCTCGCCCTCGATATCCGCCGCATCGCCCAGCGCATACACATCCTCAACCGGCTCCCCGTCCTCCCTCAGCACCCTGAGGTACTTGTCCGTCAGTATCCTGGGCAAGCCCTTCCCCGACTTCTTCACACCCTCCAGGCCATCCACCAGCTCGCTCGCCTTGTTGCCCGTCGCCCACAGCAGCATGCCAAACGGCAACTTCCCATCCTCCTTCGTGACGATATGGTCGCTCTCGACCCTCTCGATGTGACTCCCCGTCTTGATCTCGACCCGCTTCCCCTCCAAGCTCCGCGTCGCGTACTCGCTCAAGCTCGCATCGAACGACCCGAGGATCTGCGGGGCGACGTCGTGGATCGTGATGCGCAGCCCCCCGCCCGCGCCGTCGCCGTCCAGGTGCTGGTACACGTGCCGCAGGCCCTCGTGCCAGCAGTCCCACAGCTCCGCCGCGGCCTCGATGCCCACGGCGCCGCCGCCGACGATGCGGACGTGCAAGAGGCCGGCGCGCCTCTCTTCCCCCACCCCCGGCAGGCTCGCCGCGTCCAGCATCTCCAGCAGCCGCTGCTGCACGACGCGCGCGTCGTTGGTGGTCCGCAGGAACAGCGCGTGCCGCCGCGCGCCCGGCGTGCCGAAGTCCTGGTTGGCGCAGCCGGGCGCGATGCAGAGCTTGTCGTAGCGGACGTCGAAGTCTCCGTCGTCGGCGCTGTCGTGCTGCTGTTGTACGTTCGGGTCGCCGTCGCCCAGGCGCACGTCGGGCCGGCACCGCACGACGCGGTTGGCGAGGTCGATGGACGTGGCGCGCGCCTTGTGGTAGCGCACGGCGGGCCGCGTGCGCCGCCGCACCGGCTCCTCGGCGAGGCGGAAGTCGAACAGCCCGCTCGCGGCGGAGGCGAGCAGCGGCGTGTATTGCACCGTGCGGATGGGCGAGATGACGGTCACGGCGTACCGCGATAGTAAGGCTTTTTGGCTCAGGGTGAAGCCGGCCCAGCCGGTGCCGATGATGGCGAGGGTTTGTTTTGGGGCGGCGGACATGGTTGTGGGGGAGGCGGATGGGTTGGGTTGGGGTGGAGGGGAGGGGAGGGGAGGGGAGGGGATAAGGGTGCCTTTTTCTAATGCCATCTTCACCGGGGTGCAGGGGATGGGGATGAAAGCAAGGTTATGTCATGCAGAGCTCATGGTGGTGACGCGCGACATTTGGTGGTTTATCATGGATGGTGATAACCGTTTGGCTAGGTGTACTAGCTGGTTGTCAAAGACGTCATGGCGACGGTCAACACTACAGGCGACAAGTACACGTTATAACATGTAATTTGGTAAAATACGTAGTGTAACGTATAGATAATACGTTATTTCGTTATCGACGTGCGTAATCGCTAGCGAGCTAAAAAATAATATATTTACTACACGTTATTTAACGTACGTAAAATAATATATACTCTATACGTTTCTTACTATTACGTTTACTACTTTTAAAGAAGAATATTATAAATTTTAGATATTAAAATAAGTAAAATCCTAGCCCTTTTTCTAAATACTAATAAAAGTCGACTAATCTAATATCTCTCTAAGAACTTCTTCTATAACTAGTAAAGCTAAATATAGTTCTACGTTAACGTCTTAATATAAGTAGTTTAAGTATTAATAAGCTATCTTTACTTCTTAATCGTTCGAGCTAGAGCATTAAACTTAGTTCTAGAAATCGAAGACTACTAATCTCTATCGTCTACTTATTTAAATACCTTATAGATAGTATACTTTACGCGATAGCGAGCGTAAAACGCTAAAGATAAGGGGTTTTAACTAGAAGCGAAAACCTTATATTTTACGCCGGCGGTCTAGTATAATATATAGATAGAAACTTAATTAATACTCTTTTTAGTCTCTATAATAAGATCGGCTTACGCGTAAGTTTATAAGTAATTCTTATCGCTCTTCTTACTAGACGTTAAACGCGTATTCTACTCTATCTTTAAGTAGTACTAAAAGTTACGGCTATTATAAGTTATAGATTAACGAAGAATATTATTAGACGTCGACGGTTACTACTACTACTAAGCGGGGCGCTATATAATACGGCGAGCGAAGGGCGTTAAGTCGCGCGAAGATATTTTAAAAAGATTATTAAATAAAGTAAGACTATTTTATCTTATTAGTTTAAGTAATAGAGATAAGATAAGCTTTAACTTATAACTTAGTTAGAGTGCGAGCGCTACTACTAGTAATATTTATATTACGTAGCGCCGTTATCGAAGTGTACGGGTAAGAATAAGAAGAAGAATAAGAAGACGTATATAAATAAAAATAAGAAGGCGTGTTAAAGAAAGCTATATAATAAGATATCGACGTATAAGATTAAGAAGTATCGAGCGAAGATAGAGCGAAGCTAGGGCTCTCGAAGGCCTTCTTAGCTATATTAGAATAGTTAATTTTATCGTTAGATATAGTAGATAGCGGCGGCGGCGAGCGGCGGCGGCGATAGCTATATAAAGAAGAAGAAGAGAAGGCGAAGAATTAAAAAAAGAGTAAAGAAAGAAGGCCTCTTATATACTTTAAAATCTAAATCTCTTTAAAGTCTAGTATATACTAGTTTACTACTTAGATAATAGCTCTAAGATATCTAGAATAGAAGAAACGCGGGTAAAGTAACGTATAAGAATACTAAGAAGAGTAAAAGTATAGACTAGTATAATATCTATATATTCGCTACTATATAAAATAGTAGGCGCGTCTAGACTAGCGGCCGCTAGATTCGACTAGTAAGACATCGCGAAGCTACGTATAGATAAGTATCTACGTCTAATAGTAAGTAAGATTATAATAAGTTAAGAAAGAATCGATATAAGCGTTATAAAGCTTTAAGAGGTAGTAAAATAAATCTATATCTAGTTAGTATACGTAAAGTACTTAACGTTAGACCTAATTCTTCTAGATTTTAGCTTCGCGTAATATAATATAATAGATAAGAGGTACTCTCTAAATATCGTAGCTTCGTAAAGCTACGAGATATTATATATAGTTATACTAGTTAAGTAGACCGCTTTCTTTCTCTAATAAGATACGTAAGTATCTTCGCTTTAAAAGCTCTTTAGACGTTTCTCTAATAGAGTACTTAAGTATCTTTATCTTTAAGCGCTCTTTAGACGCCTCTCTAACGAGATACGTAAGTACCTTCGCTTTAAGAGCTCTTTAGGCGCCTCTTTAATAAAATACTTAAGTATCTTTATTTTTAACGAGGTATATAAGTACCTTCGTCTTTAATAAGATACGTAAGTATCTTTATCTCTAAGAGCTTTTCGAGCGCTACTCTATCGACGTTTATAGCTTAGATACTAAGTATAAGATAATATTTAGTACTACTACGTACTCTTTCTTAATCGATAAGAAACGTAGTTATATAATAAAGAGAAAAAAAAGAAAAGAAAAGAAAATAAGAATTATAACTATATTAGTATCTTCTTCTTTACGCGGTTCTTTTAATAGAGTACGTAAGTATCTTCGTCTTTAGAAGCTTCTTAGGCGTTACTCTATCGGCGTTTATAGCTTAAATACTAGATACGAGATAACGTCTAATACTACTACGTACTCTTTCTTAATCGATAAGAAACGTGGTTATATAATAAAGAGAAAGAGAAAGAGAAGATAAATAAGATATAAAACTTATATAGTCTCTATTATTATAACTTATCGTTTCGACGAAGGGTTTACGTAGACGACGTCTACGATAGAAGCGTCTATAAAGCTTTACGAAGCTACGGGCGCGGTCGTAGTCGCGGTTATAATATTAAAAAGTTAGATAAATCTAAGGCTATAAAGCTTCGCGAAGCTACGAACGCGGTCGTAGTATTAAAAAGTTAGATAAATCTAAGGCTACGAAGCTTCGCGAAGCTACGAACGCGGTCGTAGTCGCGGTCGTAATATTAAAAAGTTAGATAAATCTAAGGCTACGAAGCTTCGCGAAGCTACGGACGCGGTCGCGATATTAAAAAGTTAGATAAATCTAAGGCTACGAAGCTTCGCGAAGCCACGAGCGTAGACGCGGTATTAAAAAGTTAGATAAATCTAAGACTACGAAGCTTCGCGAAGCTATAGACGCGATTATAATATTAAAAGAATAGATAAATCTTAAGACTATAAAGCTTCGCGAAGCTTTAAAGAGTTTTCGTATAGCTATATAAAGTCTTATAAACTTTAAGATCTAGCTATATATATATCGCTTACTATCTCTTTCTTTAATACTATCTATCGCCTTCTACTATAACACTCTATCTAATATTAGCTATAGAATTCTTATCGCTAGAATCGATAACTAGCTATTACTACTTAGTATATCTTTCTTTAACTATCTATATCTTCGTCTTATCTATAGCGTTTTCTTTTTTCTTACGCTTTTAGACCTTATTCTTACTACTAATCTCTTTATTAAGCTATATATTCTCTTAAACCTTACGCGACCCCGTACAACTACGAGTAAATCTATTAGACTTTATAGACTATATCTATTTTATACTCTTATCGCGGGTAGAAGACTCTATAGTACTAATATTCGTAAGGCCCGTTAACGTACTATTCTTTACTATAGTACGACCGTTCGTACTACGATCTTTCGTACTCTAACCGTTCGTATTACGACCTATAGTAACGATATTTATAGAATAATCTATTATTATATTAGTCTTTTCGCGACCCTTTAAGGTTATTACTATTATAAATAGTATAGATAATAACTTAAAGTGTTTATTAAACGAATTCGCTAGCTTTAAAGAACTCGCTTGCTTTAAAAAACCCGCTAGTTTTAAAGAACCCGCTCGCTTCGAACGACCCGCTAGCTTCGAAGAACCCGCTAGCTTTAGTATAGTACGAGAGGGTTTCTTAATAATAGTTAATAGTTTAGATAGATTATACTTAGACTTAGATATAACTAATAGATTATAAATATCGTTTTCGTTATTATTCTCGCTTATCTTATTACTCTTAACGTAGTTATCGCTCTTAATATTATTATCGTTCTCGCTTATCTTATCGTTCTTATCGTAGTTATTATTCTCGCTTATCTTATTATTCTCGCCGCGATTATCGTTCTCGCTTATCTCGTCGTTCTTACCGCGATTATTATTCTCGCTTATCTCGTCGTTCTCGCCGCGATTATCGTTCTTATTTAAATTAATCTTTAGCGTATTACTTAGACGGCGAGTTTCTTATTTACTAGATTCTCGTTAACTCTTATTTCCGCGCGAGCCGTTAGATATCGAATTAGCGTAAACGAAAAGATATAAGGCGTCTATAGTCTATAGATATTTAAAGAGTTTAAGCTTAGAAA
The DNA here is from genome assembly GCA_021495925.1 of Diplodia intermedia. Classification (NCBI taxonomy): domain Eukaryota; kingdom Fungi; phylum Ascomycota; class Dothideomycetes; order Botryosphaeriales; family Botryosphaeriaceae; genus Diplodia; species Diplodia intermedia. Next base: position 134,492 of record JAKEKT010000090.1, on the reverse strand, counting down.
AGCGCTTATTCTTAATAATTATACTAACTACTTTACTATAAATTATAGTAGGTTATTTAGTCTATAATAGAATCGTATTACTATATTTCTTCTTAAGATAGTACTAATAATATAGATACCGCGCTATAATTAATAGCGATTTCTAATTAGCTTATAAGTTAGTAAGATTAGTAGCGTTAATCTATTTAAGAAGATATCTATTAGTAGATAGAAGTTCTTTTATAGCGATCTTTCTAGCGAAAGAGTTATACTTACTATTAGAGCGCTTATATTTTATTAACGATATAACGACGATAGTAAAGTAATAAGAGTTAACGAGAGTAATAGAATATATTATCGTATCTTATATACGACTCTATTATAGAGAAGATATAACTAAGTATTTATATAACTAGTCCGCGTACTCGAACGATACTCTAGCGGTATAGTATAGATTTTATAATAATATATCGTATTACTAGTACTTAATTAATAATTTACTATAATCGTAATTATGCGTAGCGGTTATAATCTATCTAATAAAATACTATAGCGGCGCGAGAGACGCTATCTTAAATAGTATTTTAGACGTACTAATATACTATCGATCTTTAAGAGTCTTATTACTAAGTCTTCTCTACTAGCTTTATTTAACGATAATAATCGTATAGGCGTTATAACTAATAGCGAGGAATTTAAACCCGAGAATAATAAAATAGACGAAACGAACGACCTACTTAAGAGTCTTAATATTAACGACTAGTAGAGTAGAGAGAATAATAATCGTAAGATTAAAGTAGCGACGAATATAGTAAACCTTATAGAGGTATAATAAGATATAGTTACGAAGTATAACGGTAGGCTTCTTTTACTAAGCTTCGAAGTTACTTAGTAGATAGATTAGACCGAAGGGTTTATCTTAAAGAGATAAGAGAAGAATAATAATAATTAAATAAGAAGATATTACGTAATTATACGATATATAGTAAGCCGATTATCTCTAAATTAATAGGGTTTAAGTTAGAACTTTAAGTTAACTACGAAGAATTAAGATGCTAGCTAAGAGAGTATATCTATATACGATAGAAAAGCTAGTTATAATCTAGTATACTCTTTCTTAAGAGTATTATTATTTAATATCGTTTATTAAGAGTATTATAAGATATACTCTTAGTAGAGAGTACTAGTAGATCGTACGTAATCTCGACGCTTCGAATAGTTTTCGATATTCTAACTTTTAGCTTCTATTACTACTAAGCGAACGTAATAACTATCTTACTTACGTTCGTATTCTTACGCTTATTTTCTACTTTCTAGTTCTCGTATTTCTTACGAGACTATAATTTAACTAGATTATTAAGTTTCTATAGTTCTACTTTTTCTATAAACTTCTTATTATATATAGTCTTCTATTCTATCTAGGTTTCTATAGACGTTCTTTTCGTATAGGCTTTAGCTACTATCTAAGCTTAGTTTCGTAGGCGCTAAGTTCTCTTACGCCCGTTCTTTTCGTACGGGATTTTTACTCGTACGGCTCTACCGCCCGTAAGACTTATTAGTTCTTACGATACTTTCTTTCGTACGGGCTTTTAGCTCTTAGAGTTATAAAGCCCTTATATTCTAGAGTTCGTAATACTATCTTCTATCTTAAGAATCTTCGACTCGAAGATTTACTAGTTATATATATCTTTCGTCGTTTTAGTAGTTTCTTTTCTCTTCGTAAGTCTTTATTATATCTTCTAAGAAACGTTCTACTTCTAATTTCGCTACTAACTTACGGCCTCGTAAGATAAACTATATTACTCTTCGCCGTTAGAAGTTATTAAATAAGATTTTTCTTCGTAGAATCGAGATAATTTCTTATACGAATTACTCGTTACACGAGTCTAAGTGCGTAGTATTATAGAAGAATTCTTCTATCTATACTATATATCTAGATGCTCGTCGTACTAGCTATAATATAGCTACGCGGGGTATTTTTTATTATAAGTATTTCTTTAGATCTCTCTACGTTACTAACTAGTTATAGTAGATTCTCTAGATCGCGAGTAGGCTCGTCTTACTATAGAGAAGAATATTATTCTAGAAAAGCTTCTTTATTTATAAAAATAGTAGCGCTTTCTTTAGTCTCGTTATTTTCGAATAATCCGCGAGGGTTTTAAGTCTTTAAAGAAACTAGAGCGTGCCGAGACTATTATATCTTCGAGAGATTCGATTAATTCTAAGAATACTAAGAAGAAGCGATTACTAAAGCGTTTACGTAGTAATTTCTTTACTAATATTAATATAGATTCTACTAGCTCTCTAAGTTCTACTACGCTGCCGAAGTCGTTCGAGTCGATTAACTAGACGCGGGCTATATCTTCGTTTAATTTCGAGGCCTTTCTCTCGAGCGAGATGCCGATATAGAGCGTTTAGAATTTCGACGATAGAATTCTATAATAAGTTCTCTATAGCTATTATAGTTTTCTAGTAGTTTCTAGATATTATTCTAGTTTTCTTTTTATTATAGAAGGTAACTAAACTAATTATTAATATAGCCGCTATTAAGAACCTTCTCTATAATTTAATCTTAATTTTCGTTGACGTCTAGGTTTTCTAGTACTATTTCTTTCGTTTATTAGACTATTATAGCGTTTTCTAGGGCTGGTTTAAGAAGGGCGATATAAAAAACTAGATATATTCGTATTATTTCTAGTAATTTAAGGCGGAAATTAACCTTTCTAATCTATTTATTAATTTTAAATAGCTCTATCTTCTTAAAGTTTAGTTTATTATTTAGACATCTTATTCTAATATTTTTTTTAAGAAGATAGACTTTATTTCTCTCTTTTAGCTTTAGTGCCTTCTAGTGCCGTCTATTATAGTAGCGGGATATTAAAAATCCGTTATATTTAATATTAAGACTAAGCTATTTATAAAGTATCTTTAGCTAGTTTACTTTAAGAATTTCTTTCTAGATAAGAGATTCGCTTAGTATTAGTTCTTAGTAAGCTATTAGCTTATACTTATAGTTGGCGTAGAACGGCGATTTCTAAGTCGTAGACGCTTTAAAGCTATTATACGCGAACTAAGTAAGGGGTAGTAGTTTAATCTAGTTATCTTATACGTAGTTAAGATAATAGTAAAGATACTATTCGAGCGTCTAGTTAGTTCGTTCTATCTAATCGTCTATTTACGGGTATACCGTAGTTAATAGCTTATATTTAGAACTAAGCTAACGAGTAAGAGTCTACTAGAATCGAAAGATAAATAGTTAATCTCTATCTAATACGAGCTCTTCTAGTAACCCGTAGTTACTAAGAATTATTCTAAGAAACGTATAGATAAGTTCTTCTACGTTTATCGTTTTAAGATATAATAGATAGTACGCGTATTTAGTAAGCCTATTAACGATAACTAGAATTAAATCGTATAGAACGCTAGTTAAGAATTTCTTTAATTAGAGTAGATTCGTAATAAAGTCTAGCGAGATAAATTACTAGAGTCTTTTCGAGGCTAATAATAGCTAAAGTAAGTCGTATAGCGCGTGTCTCGCGGCCTTACTTCTAATATAAAGATCGTACTATAAAACTACCCGCTAAACGATTCTTTATAGGTCTAAAAAGTAGTAATTTCTAGTAATTCTCTTAATCGTCTTATCTATTTCTTAGTAACCGTATACTAGTACTTTATAGATATTCTTAACGATTTTCTTTTAAAGCTTTATCGAAACGTAGACTAATTCTAAATATAGAATAGTATCGTCTACGTCTTTAGTTAAGCGAGAGTCGTCTTTTACGTTTTTAAGTTTCTAGACTATTATATTATACTTATAGACCTCTTAAATCTTCTTTATCTAGGCGTTACTTTCTAAGCGATACGCCGAGGCTAGTAGCCTAATTAAGATAAGCGAGATATCGGGTACTTTCTTAAGCTATAATTAGATAATTCTAAAAATAGATACGTACGTTCTAGCGAATATAAGACTATCGTCTTTCTACTTACTTAAGACTATTAGTTATAGTTCTAGCTTTTTCTCTATATAGTCGGCTCTTCTACTTAGCGCGTCTACGCGAGCGTTTTTAGATTTCTTTCTATAGATAATCTTTATATCGTAGAATACTAATTCTTTAGTCTATTTAACTTATCGTTAAGTTAGTTTCTTTATAGTAGTAAAGTACGTAAGGTTCTTATAATTATAGTAAACTATTATCTAGTATTTAGCTCTCTTAAGATAGTGTCTCTATTTCTTAAAAGCTATAATAATAGCTAATAGTTTCTTATTATAGACGTCGTAGTTAAGCTTTAAGGGCGTTATCTTTCTAGAATAGTACGCGATTAGATAGAGCTTACCCCGCTCGTCTAGTTAGCTAATATAAGCGTTAATAGCGTAGTTCGATACGTTCGTTTTTATAATAATAGATAGCTCTAGATTATAAATATCTAGAATAGACGCTTTATAGAATATTCGTTTAAGAGACTCGAATATCTTCTACTACGCTTCTTTCTATTAAAACCTATACTTCTTACGAGTAAGTCTAGTAAGAGGCTTCGTAACCTTCGTATAGTTTAGAATAAACTTACGATAGAAGTTAGTAAACCTAAGAAAGAATTATACTTTCTTAATAATTTATAGTTCGAGCTATTCTTTAATTACGTCTAGCTTTTTCTCGTTTATACTAATATGTTTAGATATAATAATAAATTCTAGAAATTCTATTTTCTATATAATTTATTTATACTTCTCGAGTGCGATTCGTAGATCTTTTTCTCTAAGTGCGAGTAGTATCTTTTAAATATATTTTTAATGTTCTTTTAAGGTGTCCGAGTAGATAATAATATTATCTAGATACGCGGTATAGAATACGTCTAAATACGGGCGTAGAGTATCGTTTACTAGGCTCTAGAATAATACTAAGACGTTAGTTAGCTTAAAGAATATTATTATATACTTAAAGTATTTTAGCTACGTTTAGAAGGCGGTCTTTTATTCTTCGTCTTCTTTAATACGAACTAAGTAGTATTCTTTACGAAGGTCGAACTTAGTAAAGTATTTAACCGTCTAAAACTTATCTTAGAGTTCGTCGATTTTCAATAGTAAATAACGGTTCTTAATCGTAATATCGTTTAGTTATTAGTAATCGATATAGAGGCGAAGCTCGCCGTTCTTCTTCGAAACGAATAGAATTAGATAGCCGGCCGATAAAGATAAAGGCTATATATATTCGCGTTCTAGATTCTTTTCGATATATTCTCTTAAAGCCTCTAACTCGATACGAAATAGCGAGTATATTAGCTTAAATATAGACTACGTTTCTAGAATAAGAAGTATCTTATAATTCTAAGATTAGTATTTTAATAAGAATTCTTTTTCTCGTTTCTTATAGAGGTTCGTAAATTTCTAGAATTCTTTTAGTACTAATACTATTTTAGATAGCGATAGTTATTTCTCTTACTTTATTATTCTTTCTTTAGATCTTATTATTTTATCGAGTTTTCTATATATTTTCTCGCTTACTAGGCTATCTATAGATATCGGATTTTCTCTAGTTAGATAACCGTATATTAAACTAGCTTCGATAGACCTATTAGATAGGGCGCTATAAGATATATAGTGGCGTTTCTTCTACTTCTAGCTTCTAGATATTAGTTTTTTTCTCGTTAGATAATCGTATATTACTACGTTTATATAACGCGCGTAGATTCTCTAGAGGTAGTCTTCTCTAACTAACTTCGGACTATTATTCTCTACTAGAGGCCTCTTTAGAGTAGAACTATAATAGTTTATTCTAGAATTATAGGTATTAGCTTTTTCTCTAGTAGACGACCTTATATCGAACTAACTTTACTAAGCCTATATCTTTATAATAATACGTTATTCTATTTCTACGTTTAGTCGTAGATAGAGATAGTATATCTTATCGCCTCTACGCTTTATACGTCTAATTACTACTAGAGAAATTTTCTAGATTCTAATAAAGCTACTTACTTCTACGTTAGATCGTTACTCTATACTTTAGACTTTTAGCTTCTAGCTCTAGCTCTAGCTCTTCTAGCTCTAGCTTCTAGCTCTCGCGCGGGTCTCTAGCGTTAGGCTTATTCGTTTTACGGTAGCGAGGTGTTTAATATATTATTTATTTAAAAAGATAATTTTTCCGGTTCTTTAGTTAATATATAATATATATATTTTTAGCTATAGTATTTCTAGAATAATATCGTGTTCTAGTATTCTTATAACGTCTAGATTAATTCTTTTCTTATAGTTAGCGATAGTTATTAGTACTAGCCCTATTTCGATTCTTATCTAATCTTTTTCGTACTACGCGGGTAACTTATTAATAGTTTAGAGAGGGTAAGATTCGTCTTTTTCTTACTAACGTAGCTAGTACTTAATAACGAAGAATAGATCGATATACGTATTCTATACGCCGCTATTAATTATAGTCTAGGTCTTCTTACTATAAAAGATTATCTATAGATATAGTAGTTTAAAGAGTTCTATTTTAGTAGATATAATTTCGTTTAATATACGTATAATCTAGTTAAGAAACCGGTCTAACGGCCTCTTCTAGAGTCTCTAACTAGAGAGGCCGTCTAGTTTTTCGATTAGACGAGGTCTTTAATAGTTATATTATCTAGTTAGTCTATCTAAAGCGTTAAGTTCTTCTAGAGGGTTTATTTTTCTTAGTAAATTTATCTTCGCTAGCGTAGGGTCTCTATTATTATCTAGTAGTAGTAGAACGAGATATTATTCTTATAGTTAGGCTACTAATATAGAGTGTTTCTACTAATAAATATAACGCCTCGTCGAAAGAGTAGTTCGGCTAATTATATAAGATTTTATTTATCTTACTTTTACTAGGCGTTACGCGTCTTATCGCGAAGCTATTAACTAATCTTATCTATTATTTAATAAGAGAACTCTCTCTAGAGTTACTACTACTAGTTATTCTATAGCCGACCTTCTAGTTTTTCTTCTAGAACTCGAAACTACTAGATATTTAGGCCTAGTTCGATGTTAGGCGTCTAAGTTATTATAGAGGTCGTATTATTAGTTCGGCGTATACTTTCGTATTACTCGAGGTGCTTAATAACTCGAGTTAGTATAGTCGTATCGTGTTTACTTCTAGTATCGCTAGATTTAAAGATACTATCGTAGAGTTCTTCGATGTCGCTATTAACTAAGTCGTTATTTCGAGGTAGCGTCTTAATAAATTCGTCGATCTCTTACTAGGTTCGAATACGCTATATAGCTTAAACGAGTTAAGGTTTCGAGTATTATTCTATAGCGTTCTTATCGCTTTAATAAGTAACGTAGTCGTCGTCGTAATACGCGGTCTAGCTAAGTCTAGCGTACTTAAATATATTAAGTACCGCGCGTTATCTATTAATCTTCTCGAATAAGTCGATCTCTTCTAGTTTAAGCGTTAAAGAGAGCTTTCGTTAAGTCTCTTAATAGTCTCTAGTAGTAGCCGTAGTATTACGTGTCTTCTTCTTAGAGTTATATAAGTAGCGATACGTTCTATTCTATTTATCGTCGTAGTAGATATATAGCTCTTTATTAAATTATAACTTCTACTAGAGTATTTATTCTCTACGTTACGTATATTTACTCTTTTCGTTATTTCGTTTCTTATCTTTAAGCTCTCGTTATGCGGCGTCTAGCTCTATAGTATCGCCGCCTTCTTATATATAACGTAGACGTCGCGGCTAGATACTATTAGCTTTATAGGATTTCTTATCGAACTAACGTTTATTACGCTATTAGTTCGTCTTTTATACTAGTGCGATAAGACTAGATAGATCTTTAAATCTATTTTAGTAGACTATAGTATTCTTAATCTCTTCTTTTAGTCTCTAGTAGTAGAACGTTTATAAGGTTACGTTAAAATATTACTCGGCGAAGAGATAGATCGTATCTTAAAACTAAATAGTATAGTTCTAGATCGATTCTTTCTATTTAATATTTATTAGAGTACGCGTAGCTAGACGGGCTTTATCTAGGCCGAAGAACGCTTCTTTAAGAGCTTTCGTAAAGACTTAGTAGTTATCGAAGAGCTCGATCGTAACTTTACTTTAGTTCGCTCGAGGTTTTTTCTAGTATTCTCTTTTATACGGGCGGAACTATTACTCGGCGAATTCGCGTAGAAAGATACTAGCGTAAAGTACCTTCTCTATCTCGTTAGTAAATTATCTATAAAAGAAGTAGATATAGTTATTAAGCTAGATAATAAACTTCTACGTCTTCTTACGGTTTTCTTAATATAGGTCGAGTTTTAGAACCTTAACTATAATAGCGGATATCGTTATAGGTCTTCTAGTTAGCGTGTTCGTAGACGCGACCGAAGGCGCGGGTTAGTATTATCGAGCTTCGAGCTCTCTTTTAAGTCGAGTATTCTCTTCGCTTTATTTACGAAATTAGTTCTAAAGCTATTCGAGTCTATTCTAGATGTCGTAGATTATCTAGAATAGGTCTACTATCGTAGACTATTAGAGGTTATTACTTATAGAAACGTCTATATTACTACTTTATTAGTAATTTCTATACTAGAAATACTTTTCTATTTTAGATATTAACTATCTTTCTTCTCTTATAAGAACGATAGTTAAAGTATAACGATAGACTTCTTCTACTAAGCTTCGAAGTTACTTAGTAGATAAATTAGACCGAAGGGTTTATCTTAAAGAGATAAGAGGGGGATAATAATAATTAAATAAGAAGATATTACGTAATTATACGATGTATAGTAAGCCGATTACCTCTAAATTAATAGGGTTTAAGTTAGAACTTTAAGTTAACTACGAAGGGTTAAGATACTAGCTAAGAGAGTATATCTATATATAGTAGAAAAGCTAGTTATAATCTAGTATATTCTTTCTTAAGAATATTATTATTTAATGCCGTTTATTAAGGACATTATAAGGTGTACCCTTAGTAGAGAATACTAATAGATCGTATATAATCTTAACGCTTCGAGTAGTTTTCGATATTCTAACTTTCGACTTCTATCGCTACTAAGCGAACGTAATAACTATCTTACTTATATTCGTATTCTTACGTCTATTTTCTACTTTCTAGTTCTCGTATTTCTTACGAAACTATAATTCGACTAGATTATTAAGTTTCTACGGTTCTATTTTCTCTACGAGCTTTTTATTACGTATAGTCTTCTACTTTATCTAGGTTTCTATAGGCGTTCTTTCCGTATAGACTTTAGCTACTATCTAAGCTTAGTTTTATAGGCGCTAAGTTTTCTTACGCCTATTCTTTTCGTACGGGATTTCTATTCGTGCGGCTCTACCGCTTATAAGACTTATTAGCTCTTATAATACTTTCTTTCGTGCGGGCTTTTAGTTCTTAGAGTTATAAAGCCCTTATACCCTAGAGTTCGTAATACGAAGTAGATTTTAAAGATAATTATATAAAGCTAATAAGTCGTTAGATCCTAAACTTCTACTTATAATAGATATAACTTATTAGATATTATCTAGTTATTCTATTAGCCGCGAGAAATACGTCTAGCTACGAACTCTTATACGCTTATATTTTAACGCGACCCTTCTAAGCATTCGCTACGCCTCTATTTAGCTACGTAGATATATAATAATATACGAGAAGTTTATTTACTACTATATTAACTTATATATAATATATACTAGCGTCTATTTAGACCTTCGAGCGTGTTCGTACTATAAGAAGCCTTAGTTTTATTACTAAATAAACGATTCTCGTATAACGTATATCTATATTTCTCTTATATATTATCTACGCCTTCTTTATAGTTCGCGATTCGCGGCTATTATAAAGAACTATCGTATAAGACTTACGACGCTATTAGTCGCCGATAGACTACGTAACTTCTAGAACGATCTCTTATTTAAAGATATTTAAGTAAAGTAGAATCTTTTTAGATAGATAACGAACGTTAGTCTATAGCTCTCGCTAGATAGCGTATAAGTTATAATAAATTAATACTATTATAAGACTACTCTAATTATTCGTTTTAATCTTAATCTATCTCTAGATAAGCGATTTTAGCGCGATAACGAGCTTCTATCTCTACTAATACTTAATCTAAAGAAGTATAAAGATCTAGATAGTTTTCTTTAGCCCCTTATCTACGAACTAAAGACTCTTAATAACGGTATTATAGTACGTAATAGTAATATAAAAGCTTTATTTCTTCTTCGTACTTATATCGTTCTCGTTACTAGCGACGGCCTAGCCATCGCTAATACGATAGATATAAAGCGGCCCGATAATATAAAGACACTATATAGAACGTACTCGAGAACGTTATCGAATCGTATATATAATAGCGCTACTAGCTTAACATACTATCTTTCTTATAAAGGCGACTTTAGATAGCTTTTACGATAGTATCTACGGGCTAATATTTAGAATGCGGTTAATAGCCGTAATAAGAAGACGCTATTAAACGTAAATAACGTACTATTTTCTATAATAGAACGTTAATAGCCCTTATAAAAGCTTCGCGAAGCTCTACGAAGCCCTACGCTTCTAGTATCTAATCTAGATTTTAATATTATCGTCGCGATCGCGAAGCTTCGCGAAGCCCTTCGAAGCCGTATACTATAATATATATACTACTCTAAAAGCTAGCTTCGCGAAGCCCTACGCTTTCTATTCTATAATATATATACTACTATAGAAGCTAATATTATATTAAACTTATAGACGTTACTTAAAAGAGTATACTTCTCGAACTTAAGTTTCTAGACTTTTCTCGTAGCTTTTCGATTAATATTATGTACTACATCTTATATAACGTTATAACTAGACTATTCTCGTTATAAATAGATAAGAAGCTTAGTAATACTTCGTCGTTCTATATTTTTTAAAGCTTCGCGAAGCTAAGCTTCGCTTAAATCTTCGTAAATACTCGTAAGAATATATTCTTAGCTCTTAGAGCCGCTTCTCGTAATCTATACGTTCGATATAAGTTCTTTAAGGCCTCTAAGTAGAACGACTTTATCTAGTACTAGAGCGTACCGCTCTTATATAAGTATTTTTTAAAGGCTACTTATAATAACTTCCGCGATCTTAGAACGTTATACGTTATTATAACTAAGCGTAAGATCGATATTAAAGATAGAAAGATTCTATAGAAAAAGTATACTAATTTCGTACGTAACTACGAAGAGCTCTACTATACTCTCTAATAAAATCTATAGAGTCTTCGCGTCTATATAGTTAACTTCTACTCGATTCTTTATATATTCTTCTATATACGCGACTATAGACTAGCCTACTATATATAGACCTTTTCGATAAAGCGTTTTTATAGCCTTATTACGTCTATAGTAAGCTTAAAATCGTATATAAGTACTAGCTTAGCTAATACTTTAGTACGTCGAGAGTACTTATACTATATACGACTTAATATCTACGCTTCGATTATCGTTCTAACGTAGTAGCGTTATTCTTAGCTTCTTAATAACTTTTATACTATTAAGTAGAAGAAGCTACGACTTAAAAAGCTACGAAACTACTTTTAATACTTCGATCTTTAATAATTTAAGATTTCGCGCTATGTTTAATACTATCGACGCTACTAGCCGCGTTATAATAATAATATCTTCGGTTCGACCGCTTCTCTTAATCTACGCGGCCTCGATTATCGACGTAATAACTATCGCGCTACGTATACTAAGTTTAACGATATCGTAGGCGTTAGTATAATCGATTTCTACGTATTAGTACGAGGCCTAGATAATTAAGATAGCGAGTATACTTACGTCTAATTAGTTTAAAACTTAAAGTATAATAAGCGTTTCGACGTTATTATCTACGATAGTACTATTAGTAGACGAATATTTATTAACGTACTAAATCTTAGATGTCTTATTAGACTTATCTATAAAGTCGATAGAGAAAGATAATATACTACTTATATAGTAGTAGATATATAGAATACTATACGAAACGATAATATTAATTAGTAACGTAGATATCTTATCTAACTACTTAATTAATACCTCGCGGCTAATATATTAAGATAGATCTACTACTTTCTATTCTCGAATAACCGTATAAGTATACTACTATAGTACGTAATATATACCTCTTAATTCTTCTTAGTTAAACCTTCTACTTATAGAATATACGTAGAAGTAAATTACTATCGTCTCGCCGCTATAATTAATAATAGCGATAGCGACGCTCTTCTTTCTCTTTTCTTCTTCTCTCTAGAGGAGAGGGTAATAATAATAATAATAATAGTTACTAAGGCGACGGCCGCTCTAGTAAAAAAGTAAATTTAATATTTAATAGCGACACGGACTAGAAACGAACTCGTAATCTTCTAGTAAAAAGTATAATATCGCTTAGATTTAGAGGTTTATCTTTAAGCCACGTAGAATATATTAGATCGTAATAAGATTTCGAATTATCTCGTTATAGAGATACTACGTTTATTATAAGGATTTCTATCTATTTAGTATATATATCTACTAAAATACATGATTCTACGTACTATAAATACGAAATAACGTGTAGTAGAAACGTATAATAAACACGAAATAACGTATAGTAGAAACATAATATAACGTGTAGTAGACACGAAACAACGTATAAAACGATAATGTAACATGCACGTTACAACGTGCATTCCTTACACGTTATAACGTGCGCGGATCGCCCGTAGTGCAAGCTTTCGGCAGTTGGCCGCCGCGCTGCTCATTGGCTGCTCTCCAATGCTTGGCCTGCTTGGCCTGCCGAATCTGGCCCGCGTTCGATCCAGACTGTCCGTCTTCTTCCGTTCATCAACTCCATCTCGCTGCTGCAAACCCCTGTTCTGCGGGGAAGCCGTGTGTCGCGTTCCTTACAAATGATCTCCAATGCCTTTTGCTGATTACTTTTCCAACGCCTCAGCCTTCGCAATGACGTCAAGTGAGCTCTCATCTTTCGTTATCCCCGGCGATTGCTGCGTTGTCGACCCATTGCCTTCACCATCGCTGGCCGACGTCGAACTGCCGATGTTATCCTTGCCCGACTTCGTCCCAGAACCTGATCGTAGGCCCCTCCACACAGCCACGATCTGGTCACGGCCGTCGACCAGCGGGTAAAATCCCGCAACCAGCAGCGTCCCCCACAGCCAGACGATAGCCACGACAAGCCACGCCGCGAAAAACTGCCGTGCGCCAATGTCAGCTCATCAAAATCCAAGTGGTGACCTGCCACAACGAAAAAAGAAAAAGAAAACACTCACCTTCTCCCCAAACACATACCTCGCCGCATACATGGGCAACGGCCACAACACCCAATGCCCCAAAAACGTCGCCGCCGCCCACACCGCCGCGACGCGCCCCCACCTCTTCAACCTCGCCTTCGCCTCCTCCCCCTCCCCCTCCAGCACCTCCCTCTCCAACTCCGCATCCCTCCCCCCCATCTCGACCTCAAACGCCAACCTCTCCCTCCCGAACGCGCTCCACTCCCACCCCTGCCCGCCCGTCGCCGCCGTGATAGCAAGCGAATACGGCAGCGGCGCCACCGTCGCCGCCACAGTGCCATACATACACGGCAGCGTCGCGCCCGTCGACGCGATGCTGATCTCCCCCTCAAACGCATACGCAGTCCCCAGCCACACCGCAACCCCCGTCGCCATCCCCAGCACAGGGGCCCCGACAGCGGCAGCGCGGCTCTGCCCGCGCCACAGCACCGCGAGCGCGGTCGGGAAGATGCCCGGGCACGTGACGATGCCGAGCATGTACAGCGTCCACCCGAGATCGATGCCGACGGCGTGCAGCAGCGTGCTGAAGGCCGCCGCGACGACGGCAAACGCGACGACGCCGGCGTGCGAGGCGCGGATGACGTCGGCGTCGGTGGCGCGCGGGTTGGCGTAGGTGCGGTACACGTCGAACGCCAGGATGCTGGCGACGGCCATGACCTGCGCGGAGAGGGTGGAGGTGACGGCCATGAAGGTGATGAGCAGCACGCAGAAGGCGCCCGCGCCGCGGCCTGCGATCGCCATGAAGGCGTAGGGCAGCACGAGGCCGCCGGAGACCTCGGTCGATGTCATGCGCCGCGGGTAGGTGGGGGAGAGGGGCGAGGTCGTCTCGAGCCCGAGGACGATGGCGGAGGCGAGCGTGCCGATGGCCCACGGGATGGCGAAGTAGGCGGTGCCGCCGATGACGTAGCCGGGGACCACGGCGGAGGGGGAGGCGGCGAAGGCTTTGATGAAGAAGCTGGTGTCCATCTGCGTTGCGCGTGGTTAGCGGACGGGGAGGCTGGTGGGGCGGGGGAGGAGGGAGTGAGAAGGGCTTACGATTACGAGGCCGAAGTTGGCGCAGATGTGGATGATGCCGAAGAGGATGCCCTGTGGTGGCGGTCTGTGTGAGCTGCATGCGGTACTGGGAAGTCGTTGGGTGGAGGGGGCCCTTACGCCTTTGGAGGTCATGGTGAGGTACGAGCCATCGTGGTTTCCGGAGACAGGGTGGCGGATCCCGGCTTGTTGGAAGATGTCGAAGAGGTTGGAGAGGGAGCCGATTTCTTCGACGGTGAAGGCTTTGACGGTGAAGAAGCAGAGGATGATGAGGATGGTGAATGTGTGGAGGTAGTCGGTCAAAAAGCTGGTGCGAGCGGGTGTCAGTACGTCTTTTGCCGGGAAGGTCATTCGTTCCGGGGTCTGATGGGGCGTTACGTTGCTTTGATGCCGCCGACGAATGTGTACAGCCCGACGCCGACGGGGAGAAGAAAGGTTGCCGCGATGACATGCATGCCGGTCCTGGGAGATGTCAGTGTTCTTTCCAGCGGAGCTCCATGGAGGCAAGAGGATCGCTTACATGGCAGTGATGACGGCAGAAGCGCCCAGCAGCATGTTTGCGCAGGCAAAAAGGTTGTTCAGCAGGCAGAGTACCATGTAAACGACATGGGCGATGTTTCCTGCGCATGTCAACATCGAAGCTGCTTGCCGTGGCCTTACAAAACCCACCGTAACGGATCCTGATGATCTCGAGCAACGTGTGCGCTTCGGGAATCTTTCTCTTGCAGGAGATTCCCAGCAGAGCGAAGAACACAATCATCGGGCTGCATCCGGCCGCGAACCAGAACGGGCCGGAAACACCGTACTGGTACCCGACCAGCGACGACCCGAGCATCGCCGTGCTCCAGAGCCAGGACTGCACTCGTCGTCAGCATCTGACCTTGCAATTTTCGGTGTTGTGAGACTTACTGAGATGACAGCGGAGGAGGTAAGGCCCCGAGTCACGGAACGGTTGGCTGTCATGAACACTTCCGTCTTCTTGTTGTCCTCGCCGACAGTCTTCTTCAAAATCTTCGTCACGAAAACCATGCCTTCGAAGCAGTCAGTCCATCGCCGTCCTATGCTGCAAGTGGCCCAGACGTACCAAAAGCGATGATCAACCCCACCACCACAACAACGACGTACCCCACGGCCTGCGAAAGCGGAGGCGCGAGAGCCTCGCCGCTGGAGCCATCATCTCTGGCCAGGATATCCACAGCCATCGCGTATGTATCCATGGAAGCGTGCGGGTGCGGTTCTTGCGCCCGACGTTCTGGGCCGCCCTTTTTAAGTATGCCTCCCATGAACATGCATCATCCCGCCATCCCAGCGCCCATTAAGCTCGATCGTCGCCGTGCGCATCGCAAACACTTTCTACCCAATGCGCCGCGGCGGATCGGCAGGCGTGCGTCGCCGAGCGGTTGTTTTCCTTATCGCAGCCATCGACCAGTCGAGAGGAAAAGAAATTGCGAATGGGCCTATGAGGTGGTTCGGGGTTGTGGATGACGTGATGCGTGGTGTTGATGAGGTGCACGCGAAAAAAGTGCGGCGCATTGCGTCTTTCGGTATCCCGATGGCGAGGGCGGCCGGCGATCAACCCAATCGCGCTGGGGAGGAGCTGACAGCACGTTTTCTCTCGTGTGAGGGGAAGATAGTCGTTGTCAACTGGAACAAAGGAGGGAAATTACCGTCATGCTTTTTCTTCCGCTGAGATGGGAGGTGACGAGGTCCGCAGTAGGATGCGAGACACGAATTTCAGGTCAAAGCAGGCTGGATTTTTCGGGTCGTATTCCGCGACGGCGAAGCTGTGAAGGTATGCCTCTGAAGAAAGGTTGGTTAAATAGTTCTGACCGAGGCAAGAAGGCTCTTCAACTTACTGTAATCCTTGACAAACAAGCCAATTTCCGTCATCAAGTAGTTCGTAGCTTCGTTTGACCCAAGCAGATGTTGGTGCTTCTTGGTATCCCATTCCGTGAAGGAAGGGAGCTTTTGCGAGATGGCTTGAACAAGGCCAGTGAGAACAGGCACGGCAATCCGCCCCATCTCTGCACATAATTCTTCCCCTTTGGTGGTATCTTTCCTGCGGAATTCGTATTGCATCCTCTCCCATACCATGAGGAGCGTCGTTGTGACAGTGAAGATAGCGGGCCAGTTTCTGAGTCTGTCGCCTGAGTAGACAGAGGCGAAAAGCGAAGACAGCTCCTCGAGTACTTCGTAGTGGTAAGACCGCCATAAAGCAGTGAGCTCATACTTGATGGCTTTGTCGATGATGCCAGGTGCCAGAGTTTCTCCGTAGTAATGGCTATCTGGTATGGTGACTCGACCCTCCGTATTTTCTCCGATGCTGTCTCTTTCCATCAGTGTAGGTCGCCCTACAAGGCTGAAAGCCATACAGAGACAAAGAGCTTTCCTAAGGATTGTTTCGTTGGTTTTCCTGTAGTAACGCCCTACTAATCTGAGAATGTTGAAGATGTGAAGGGACCTTAGTCCAGTCCTCGTCATTTCGAGGTGAAAATTTACCGTCTCATTGTCCACGCACTTTTGATATACTCTGCTATTTTGGGACGCAAGGGCTCACCGGGTTTGGTAATCCAAGTCTCGGTGCGGGGGATGCTGAACTCTCACAAACTCCCATCATAGATGCGTTCGTTCCATGAGACCCTGAGACTGTCGTCATCGCTTACAGGAGATTTCTGGACCATGATAACAAGGCTCGGGCCAGAACCAAGGTGGAATTTGATTGGCGTGGATGGATATTCAGGTGTTGTGAAGCTCTCGTACTGTTGTGGATTGTATCCAGACGGGGCGTCGAAAAGAGAACTATTCACAAAACCACCCATGTCCTTGATATCCACACTCGTGCATGGGATCTGCCACGAGCGATTGTGTGCTTTTGTGCAACGGATACATGGATCTCCTCCGACGCAGAGGTCTCTGGTAAGTTTGCAGCGTAGGCAGGCTTTGCGCTGCACGTTGTGCTTCCGGGCCCCTCGCTTGTACAGATAACTCGCAATCTCGTGGTGGCCTTCATATTCTGCAAGCTCAACTGCTGTGGTGCCAGCAGCATTGAGAGAGTTTGGGTCCTCTCCTCCGTCCAGCAGAAGCTTGACATCCTCGAACAGACCGTTCGCAGCAGCGAAATGAAGGGGTGTTTCTTCAGTTTCTTCGTCGTCGAGTAGTGTGGCGAAGTGTCGCTCGCCTTTATGTTTCGAGTGACCATCGAGCTCATGGAAGGCAGCCTCGTTGCTCCCACACAGTGCCTCCTCGTCAGATTCTGCCATATGTGGTGTGATTGCAAAAAGAGCAAGGTTTTCCATATGGTGCGCCACATGTCTTCGGTACTGCCGTCGTGGGGCAAGAACCGGTTGATCCTCCGGTATGTGCTCATTCACGCTGCGAAGAGCGTTTTCCCATTCATCGCAAAATGGGCATTCTCCCGCGCCGACTTCCTCCTTTTGATGCAGAGCAGCTCTTGTCAAAGCGGTTAATTGCGTTGAGGAAGCTTTCATACTGTGTTTGGAAGTGACGTGCTTTTGGAACTCATTCTCGGATGTGTAGGTGTTGTGACAAAGCTGGCAACTCCACTCCTGCCGGTGGTTGTCGAATTCATGGGCAACCCAAGAGTAGGAATCCGCAAACATCATGTCGGAACAGTGCTCAAACGTGCAAACGTAGGCACGCAGGTCCGAGAAAACGTGCTTTCTGAGAACATGTCAGATCCGTCGTGATTGGCACTTGTTTGGTAATTACACTTACTTCCAAGTGCGCTGGTTTTTGATATGTTGAATGCTCCAGCAATATGGACATTCGAAATCAAAATGGCCGTCGGAAACGTCTACTAGTGGGCGCACGCTGAGAGCGCTGTTTGAGTCTTGATGAACTATCGTGGTGGTTGCGGACGTCTGCGACTGCGTCTCGATCGCCTGGTCATCGAAAGGCATGACAGCGTCAGGCTGCAAAGTTGATGCACTGGTCGGAGCAAATCCGCTCTCTGGTCTTGATACCACATGTCTTTCGGTCGACGGTTCCTCTACGGCATCATGGCCTCTTTTCTTCTTCTCAACTGCCTCAACATCTGCATGCCGTGCCTCCAAAGGGCGCGAAAGCTTTGCACGGTGGTCTCTGCAATAACGCAGATACTTTCGGCGCTTAGCTATACACCGGCCAAGTCGTGCAGCCAGCCAAGGGCTTTCTCCAATCTTTGGGAACTTTTGCTGCACGTGAGCGATATCGAACTGATCGTTGAACTCGTCTCCACCGACCAGCTCTGCTCGTTTGTAACGATCCCTCGGCGTTGCGTTACGAAGGATCACCGATATCTTGAAGAGGCTCGATGTGCAGTCCCTGATAGAGTCCAGGAGCTCTTCGATCTCATTGCTGGGGCCGGTCGCACTATCAACCTGCAATGAGGCGCCGTCTCCATCCGTGCATTCATTGACCACTAATACATGACGTCAACTTATGTCCGGTAGATCCAGATCTGCTCAGTGTTTACGACTTACGCTCCTGGAGTGTGTCGTCGAGTTCATTCAGAATGTCTTTTATCTGGTGGAGGACAGGTTCGCAATCCCTCAGACGATGGTTCAGGGAGCTCTGTTCTTGGGCATTCTGTAAGGCTCCAATGTTCTCGGCCCAAATCCTGAACCGCCCAAGCTCCCCACTGATATCACTGTGAAGGTCACTTTGCCCATCTGTTGGCACCGTCTTGGCCCGAAGCCGGTTGAACCCATCTAGGCAGCGCCGGGAATAAACTGAGAGATCCATTTCAAGTAGAGGTAAGTTGTTGAGAAGCAACGGGAGAGCGAGCGTAGCAGAAACGTCACCTTATCGAAGGGCTCAGCCTCTGCAATGGTGGCAATACCCCGCACGAGGCCGATGCGCCTGCTATCCAGTAAGAAAGCAGGGCAGACTCGTAAGTGACACCAAGGCGAAATCAGCCTTGCACAAGCCCCAGCCTGGTCAGCATACTGCCCTTATCGATTGGTCCCACAGCTGACCTGCAGCCGAAGAATTTGTCACATACGCGATTGCGCATTCGCGCAGCGAAAACCATCCATGCAAGGCTGACACCAACCCCCGACTGATAAGAACACGCTTCCACAATCCCACACTGGGCACCAATTCTTTTTCACAACACTAGGCGGCAGGCCTCTACCATGACAGAAATATGAGCGGCATCGAAGTTGCTGGTCTCGTCCTGGGCGCCTTCCCATTACTAATCTGGTATGCTGTATTCCGAGTCATTACTGCACTGTTCTAATCGCTCGCAGCGCTATCGACAGCACAAAACAGGCCAGCAAGCTTGCAGGTACATGGCGCAATGTCCGGAAAGAGTACCGAAAATGCATCAACGATCTCCGAGTTCAGCATGCCTTCTATCAGCTGAATCTGAAAGAGCTCCTCGTACCTCTCATTCCCGATGACGAGGAATCTCTTCTGAGCGAGCTTCTGGCCCAGCCTGGTTGTGCTGTCTGGAAAAGACCTGGTCTGATCAAAAGATTGGACAAACGTCTCCCATCTATCCGTGATGAGTATTTGGAGACCATGGTGGCGCTCAATGATGCCCTTGAAGACCTTGGTGAAGAACTCGGCTTCACCAAGAAGCGGTTCCATGAAATCCTACTATTAGAGGTAAGACACCTTGTTTGTTCGGATGAGAGGTGCTAATTCGTTGCGAAGACGTCAATCTCCGACTGCAAAGACATGGTCAAAGCCCATGTAAAGCATGAGTACCTCAAATTGAAATTCAGCCTTTCTCAATCGACTCGTGAGGAACTGCTGAGCACAGTCTCGAGATACAACCGCCAACAACAAGATCTATTGAATCGATGCGATGCAGGTTCTGCCCTTGAAAGCGCCCGGCAGATATCAACAGACCGCAACAAAGTCGACCCAAAGCTCTGCGAGTTCCATCGGCATGCTGACGGACTGTACACGCTACTCAACAAAGCTATGGTTTGCAAGTGCAAAGTCAAGCATTCAGTCCAGTTACTACTACGCCATCGCAAACCAATAGACTACGACTTCAACATGCTCTTCATTTTGGCGGAACACCATCTCCTTCCCCGCTGTGGATTTCAAGGGAGACTCAAATCAAGATAGTACACCAAGAGCAGCCGGAGCAGCCTTACAATGAGCCAGTGGATGGAGGATCCAAATCGGGCCTGAACATTCTCGGCAGGGCAAAGAAACGCAAAACTCAATCTTGCTTGTTGAAACAGTACGACAATCTGGCTGATTTCGGCACTAAGGCTAATACATTCACAGGGCGGGACATACTAAACGCACAAATTCAGCACCCGAACGGAAAAAGGTAGCATTCGAAATGCCTCCGTCTACTCCCTCAACTCCAAAGTCAAGCAGTGACGTGTAAGTAGCTTACTCCCTAGACATCATACGAAGCACGACTCTGACATTCTACTTAGAACGCAAGAGACTGCAGAGATCAAAGACCTATGCAACTCAATGTCTTCCCTGAACCCCACCTGCTTCGGCGTTCTCAAAGACGACCAACATCACTTCGCCGTATACCCCAAGCTGCAGCCGCCGTGCTCCACCGACCAGAGAGAAATGGTTTCACTGCGCTCCCTCATAGACGGCTCCCTCGGCGTCAAACTCACGCGCAAACAGCGATTCTACATCGCGCTGACCCTCTCCTCATCCTACCTCCAGCTCCACTCCACCCAGTGGCTCACCGGCAACACCTGGACGACGTCGGACATCGTCTTCCCACGCCAAAGCGGCGGCGACAGCAACGCCATCTCTGTTATAGAACCCTACATCTCCAAGCACCTCGCCGACACCAGCTCGCCCCACGAACTCTCGTCCCGGCCCGGACCCACCTTCGCGCTCCTGGGCACCATGCTGCTCGAGCTGGTCTTCAACGAGACGCTCGACGCGCACGACAGAGAAAAGAGATACGTCGCGCCGGACGGCAAGAGGAACGTCTTTCTGAACCTGGCGGCGGCGCTGGAGTGGGCGGAGGAGGAGGCGGCGGACGATGCGGGGCCGGAGTTTGCGGACGCGGTGAAGTGGTGTTTGGGGAAGACGACGACTGCGAGGAGGAGCACCGATGCGGCGGACGATGGGAACTGGCGGGGGGAGCTGCTGGTGAAGGTGCTGGAGCCGTTGCAGATGTGCTACAACTTCTTCGACAAGTCGAGTAGATTCTGACCGAACCCGCGAAAATGTCCAACGACAACCCCTTTCGCCCTTGATGTCCTCTTAATGTTGTTTTTTTTTTCTTCTTGGGAGGGGGGGTTGAGGTTTCCGGGTTCGTTTCGTGATTAGTGTTGTTGACGTCCGCCGAACAGCTCGCCTCATGGCTTGGATGTTGGTGGCGTTGCGAATCCGGCCCACATGATTTAAGCTTCTCCCACGCCGAACTGATCTACAACCTTAAATCCTCCCCGGCCAACGTCGAAATGCTCGAGTGCGGATGGAATTAGAATCGCTAGAGGTGAAGGAAGTTTATTAACGGTAGCGTAGAATGACTAATTATAGCTTTAACGACTATTAGCCTTCACCCGATAAGTAAGAGAGTAACGGTACTTGCCGCCGTTGCCTCGACCCGAGAGAAAAAGAAATAGATGTAACTAGATTAACGCCGAACCGAACGACATCAAGCGATAATAGTGCCGATAAGCACGGCACGCTTTATGAATTTCGAACGCACTTCGGCGATAGTATCCGATAGTGATCGGCGTTAATACACTACTTAATGATCTTATGCGTTGCTAACGGGGACACCCGAAGAGAGAAGAAGCTTTAACCTCTCGTATCTTCTTCCCGTCTCTAGAGCGGTCGCCTGTTATGAATATGCGCAGCATTTCACCATTTGTTGTTTGGTGATAGCGACATCCGCGCTATTTCTGGCTGCCTATCACGCCAAGAGGTCCCCGAATGGCCCGCCGTTTATTCGAGGGCTGGGTGCTGATCTTTGCCTACCTGTCACAGCAATGCCTGCCGCCCATGACTCGACCTTATCTGCAAACTTCCCGGCACCGCCTCCAGTTGCTGTGCCACATGCGCTGGTACGACGGTTGCGAATACCACGTTTCTACAACGAGCTCCCCTTCAGATGTCGGTGACTTTTTGGAAGTTGACGGTAGGTGACGAGTTTTGGAGTCGACATTCCAGGTACCGGCTCAACAATCTCGCTATAGTGATGATTCGATTACCTCGTGGTCTGAACGCGATGATTATGGTGAAGCTGGGCGCTGCCTATCAACGATCGGCAACCGTCTTTGGGGGCGGAGCGTCCAAAATTAATCGATTTCCTGACTATGGTTATGTATTTGGTGCAAGCTTTTTGCGCCGACCTTGAGAACGGGATTAGTGACATTGATGATTGGATTTCGTGGTCAATGATCTGCGACCCAGGCGGGATAGTCCTGAGGGCATCCATTTGCTATGCATAGCGCCGTAAAATGTATCCACATAAACGGGTAACGTCTCGCAGCATCAAAGTCGGCCCCCAAATATTCATTTAGCACAACATTTGCGCACTATTTTTGTCAAGCTTTGATGGAACAGATGTCGCTCGCAAAAGAAGACTTAAACGACTGACTTGCCGTGTCTGCACTCTCCCAGGCTCGCACTGCAGACTTCTACCACAATGGCTTCGTTGGCTTCCTTGTCCTCGGCCACCCAAGACACCCCGAGCTATCATGGCATTTACACTGATTTGTAGACCAATCGGTCTCGCGGAGCCGTGCTTGGATCCACCACAACGCTGTCCCGGAGAGATGGCGCTCTGCTCATCGCCTTCACTGCCTTCTCCATCACCATCGTCAGCACGGCTTTCTGGCGGATAAGCTACTTTGCCTTCCACACTCTATTCTCGACCGCCGGCGCCCGCGACGGACTGCACAACCAACGGCAAGCCTTACTCCGCAACTCAGCCGATGGCGCCAGCGGCCTGTGCAGCCTCCTCCTGGTCCTCTATGGTCATGGAGAAGCGGGCAAAGCGAAGCCAAACACGCATACTCGCGGCTGCTCCCCCTCATCGCATACACGACAGCCACCATGCTCGCCGTCGCCGTCGCCTCGGGATTCTCCTCGACCATCTCGAGCGGCATGGGCAACGAGGTGCTGATCTCCAGCCCGCGCAGGCGCGCGTCCAGCGCCGCCGCCGCCGCCGCCGTGGTGGTGGGAGCGGCGGCGCCGGCTATTCGCGCCTGGAGTGGATCGCGAATGACGTCCTGCAGCTGCAGCGCTTCCTCGCGCACGAGGAGTTGCCCGGACTTGGGGCGGCGAGTGGTGGCGCAACTGCGCGGGCGCGGTGCCGACGCGGGACGGCCGAGGCTGGCGATGTGTTGTTGGCGGTTGCTGGATGTGGCCGATCGATCCGCGGTTGAAAAGCGGCCGCCGCGGTCGTCGACGGTGTTTGAGGAGGTCATGGCGGAGGAAGGGGCGGCGGCGGAGGCGAGGGAGAGGGGGAGGGGAGAGGAGAAGAGGGAGGGCGTGGGGGTTGAGGAGCGGAGGAAGGTGTCGCCAACGGTGTTGATGACGTTGACGGAGGGGGAGCATGGGGACGTGAGGTGGGTGTTGCGGGGAGAAGAGGAGGAGCGACAGCGGGGGCGGGATTGGCAGAGGACGGGGGAGTGTTTGATGCGTGTCGTCTTTCTCCCCGGCGTATGACTTATGAGTGCATGGTCTCCTTTTGCCGTCGTCAGTTCGACCTTGGAGCGGCATTGGAACATCCGTTCCTCTTCGAACGGGGACGTCCACAATTCTCGAAACATCCATCTTTCGTTCCGCATCAAAGCTTCCATTACCCTTTTCGGATCCCTACCGCTATCCCCTGCCAGCGCCGACGAAACACCCCCCTCCTCACACCCACCCACCCTTCCCGCCCCCCAACAACAGCCCTTTCCCCTCCACCCCACCCAACCTCCTCCTCCTCCTCCCCCTCCGCACCCTCCCCCACGCCGCCACAACCACCACGACCACCACAACCACCACGACATCCACCAGCCCCGCCACCCCCTCACACCCCCCCCTCCCGGCCAACAGCACCGCCGCCCCAGCGTCCCCCGCACCCGGCGCCCCCCGCTCCACCAACCGCACTTCTCCTATCCGCCGTGCGTCCGGGACGCCGATCTGCACGACGAGCTGCGCCGGGTCGTCGAGCCGGATGACGGGCGGAGGGCGGGATGCGACGCAGTCGCCGGGGTGCAGGCGGGCGGGGAGGAGGAGACGCGTGTGGCGGAGGAGGAGGGAGGAGCAGGCGTTGTTGTCGTTGGCGGGTGCTGGTTGCGCGGCGGTGATGTCGAAGGTGAGGGGGAAGGCGGAATCGAGGGTGGTGGTGTTTGCGGAGGGTGGGGGTGAGAGCGTGGGGTGTACGGCGACGGTGTATACGTCGTGCTGCGGGAGCGGGTGGCGGTCGGCGGCGGCGGCGGCGGTGGTGGTGGTGGTGGTGGTGGTGGTGGAGAGGGACCATAGGTCGGCAGCTTCGAGGGTGCTGGCGTTGGCGGGGTGGATGCGGCGGGCGGAGACGGCGAATGGTGGCGCCGCCGCTGTCGTCGGGTGGGATTGTAGGGTGTGTTGGTTCAGGGCGAGGGTCGAGACGTCGAAGTCGAAGCGCAGCAGGAAAAGAGGTGGTTGTGCATCGCGGTCGTCCGAGAGGAAGGCGCGGTCCGAGATGGGGAGGAGGACGATGACGGCGGCTGGCTCGTCGGGGGACCAGTGGACGAGGGTGTCGGCGAGCAGGGTTTGAGAGAAGCTGTCACGTATTGTCCGGGCTTCTTGTCGGAGGGTGTCGTCGACGACGGGGCTCTCGGCGACGTCGAGCAGGGCCATGGTGACTTGGCTTTTGCGGATCGCCGTCGTTGGCACGTGCAACATTTCTCGCAGTTGGGCCAGACATCGCCGGATGTTTGAAGACGCTGCTCTGCCGAATCTGCGGTGCGTGTTGAGCCCGGCGAGGTCTCGTGAGAGCCGGCGGCTTATATCCGAGAGTTGGTCCAGGGCCTCGGCCTCGGCGGCGGGGTTTGGAGGGGTGTTGGATGAGGTGAGTGCCATTTTCAGAGGGGAACCCGATGCGAGGGAAAGGATGCAACGGGAGAGCAAAGAATATATGAATGCTCAGGGGCGCCGGGCAATAATATTAGACGGGCGCTGTTGGTGGGGTGCTTCAACCTCCGGCAGGAAGCGGCTTGGCGGGGGCCGAGTAGTGCGTGGTAGAGCAGGGGCACTGGCCGGAAAGGGGGAGAAGGATCCGGCCAAGTCTCTTCAAATGCCGCCGCTGCCGGCCCTTTCTTCTTTTTTTACTTCTGTGACCAGAGTTGACAAATCATCTCGCCAGCAGCTGCCTCCCCCAGTGTTATCAAGATCCTTGCACGCCTTTCCCCCACGAACACTTGCCGAGATGAGAAATGCACGATCCTCGCTGTTGTCTGGAGAATGTGTTGAAGGCCAGCTTACACTTTGGAGGGTCGGGTCACGCGAGCAATGATGCAAGGGACAGAGCCACTGGTTCCACCCGCTCCGGAACTAGCACCGAACAAACGAAGGGCCCTGCTTCTCTTCCCCGCATGACCCGCAGAACACGACCCTGAGACTGCCGACACGCTAACTCCATCAAGTAATACCACAATACTCAACGGCGCGCTAACCACTCCACGCCATGGTTGATGCTCTATCCAAGTGCACCACTTCTCTGCGTGAAAACGCTATAAGGACCCCAACGCCCGCAAAGCCGCTATCAACTGCATCCATCAGCCACCAGTCATTCGTTTACAATGCACAAAACCTACCTAATTTTCCCAACTCTCCCAATTCTATCCGTCTCAATCATCCGTCCAACCACGGCACACCGACAAAACACCACCGCTTTACCGTCTACCGACAACCACCACCACCACCTCGCCTCCGTATCCTCTACCGACCCCCTCGCAACATCAATCCACAACACCACCCACCCAACAACAACAACCACCATCACCACGTCCCCTCCCCTCACCAACACGACCAACACGACCACCATCCCATCCCTCCCCCCAGCCCCACCCCCCGCTCCCCTCCCCCCCTCAACCCCCCACTGCATCGCCGCCCCCACCCGCCACGACATCTTCTTCACCCACCCCACCCTGCCGCACCTAACCTTCACCATCCACACGCCCTGGATAGTCGCCTACCCCGCCCACCTCTCGCAGCGCCTCCTTGCCAAGAACTACACGACCATCGGCAACGCGTCTCTCGTGGCGCACACGTGCGGGTGGCGGGTGGTCGATTCGGTGTCGGCGGGCGTCGTGAAGAGGGGGGATGTGGGGGTGCGGTGGGGAGGGGGGATGGGAGACGGGGTTGCGGGGGCGCTGGCCGAGATTCGCGGGGTGCTGGAGGAGGCGTATCCGTGGGCGGAGATGGTGCTGGTGCTGGCGCTGACGCTGTGGCCGGTGGGGGTGGTGGTGGTGCTGGGGGCGTGGGTGGTGGCGAGTGTGGTGTGCTGTGGAAGGGCGATATGAAGGGGGGTGGGATGCGGAGGCAGGGGGCGATGTAGCGGATGGTGGTAGTAGATAGACGGCAAAGAAACCCTCCGTCCAGCAACGGGTGTCGGTCGGTCTTGCATTCGCGGATAGCTACATACATACCACACCCATCTCAAACCGCAACAACCCCTCCCTGGTTCCCTCCTTCCCTCCCCCCAAACCAAAACACCACAAACCCCGCACAAACCGCCATCCCATGCACGAACCTCTCCTCCCTCCCCTCCCTCCTCGCCAACCCCCCCAACTCCCTCAACTCCCCCGCCAGCGCCATCTCCGCCTCAGGCGCAACCCCCGCCATCCACAGCAGCAGCGCCTCCAACTCCCCCAACAACGCCTCACCGCCATCCCCCGTCTCCCCCCCGCCACCACCACCGCCACCACCCAACCCCGTCTCCCCCCCGCCGCCGCCGCCGCCGTTAGACGAGGGTGAAGCCTCGCCACCACCACCACAATAACCCCCCCAAACAACCCTCGCCGACAGCCTAGCGCGCACGCGGTAAAACGCGTCCGCGTCGCCGGCGCGGGCCGCGGCGCCCAGCGCGTGCAGGTGCGGGTGCGTCAGCGGCGCCGTGGTGGCGGCGATGTGGCGTGCGCGACCGCGGCCGTGCTGCCGACGGGGACGGTGGTGGATGTCGCTGGCGCTGTTGGGCGGTGGAGGTGGTGGAAACGGGGGGGCTGTCGTCGTCATGGACCAGGCCCATTTGAACCAGTCGATTGTGCGGCGGAGGAGGGTGGATTGTGGGGGTGGGAGGGCGGTGGAGAGGGTTGTTATTGATGGGGATGATGATGGTGGTGTGTAGGGGGGGAGGGGGAGGGGGGGAGGGGCGGTGGTGGTGGTGGTGGTGGTGGCGTCGTTGAAGCGGACTTGTTTGGAGGGGCGGCGGGCTGGAGGGGTGTGGTCCGTTAGTTTGCTGGCAGTGGGAGCAGTTGTCGTGGAGAAGAGTTGGTTACCTTTGCTTGCGGTCTTTGACTTGGGATGGGGCTTCTCGGTTTTGCTGTCCCTTGTGGAGGAGGTGATGGTTGTTTTCAGATCATCTTCGCCCAGCTCGTCGTCAGAGGGAGGCTTGCTCCGTTTGTATGATGGAGGGGCGACCTGGTCCGCATCTTTGGCCGTCGCTTGACCCTTGGATGCAGTACTGCGAGGTTCCAATTTCGTTAATGGCTTGAGCGGGATGGATAAAGCGGGACGGTCCTCAGCCGGTGTGTGAAGGGTCGGAGGAGCACTCGAGTGCCGTATTCTTTCCAGATCAGCTCCGGCAGGAGAGATGCTAAAAGACTTCGCGGCCCTAGTAGGAGGACCCGCTTCTTGGTATGTAGGCGGGATGCTGCCCTGCCGTTCCTCGACTCGGGACTCGTTCAGCTGGGTATCTTTCGGTCGGTCGTCTTTCTCTACCGACTCAACCACAGCTCGCTCTTGCAACTCAGCAATCGTAGCTTTCCTCTCACTCTGTGATTCTGCCGAAGCGGACTTTGTCGGATCACCGGCTCCCTCGGCGAACGAGACCGACTCCTTCGCGAAGAACGATTCCGTCGGCTTATCCGTACTCGAAGCACCCGTCACTTCTCCCCGGCCCGAAGGAAGCACAAAGTTCCCCCACGCATTCACTTCGCCGCCTTTACCGTGATAAAGGGTGTGGAACTCACGGAGCCGCGGCCGCAGATCCCCGTGCTGCACCATCTCACAGAGCGCCTGGAGACGGGTGATGGACAGGGATCTCCGAGGCACGTAGGCGCTGAGCTTGGTGGCCTCCGAGAGCGACTTCAAGGCGAGCAGCACTTCCTGGTTGACGGCGGAGGGCTCGAAGGGGGACTGCTCGGCTTTCGGCATGACCACGACGCCGGGCTTCCTGAGGTTGAAACGCAGGCGGATGAGCTCGGCGTCTGACTGGCAGACGTTGCTGCCTCTGAAGGCAAACTGGACCGGTGGTGGCACGGTCGACTGCTGGGAAAAGGAAAGGCCCTGGTCTTCGCCATCGACGTCGAACATGTCCGGCTCGACGATGAAGTATACGTAGAACTTGGTCGGCCTTTTCGTTGTTTGTGACTTCACCCGGATCGGGAGGCGGAACCAAAAGAGAGCCTCGCGTTTCGATTCCGAGATGTCAAGGCCAAGGTTGAGAACAAGATGAGACCTCCAACTAGAAGGGGAGGAGAAGCCCAGGTATCTGAGCCGTCGTGCCTCGCGGTCATACCATTGCGTCACAACAGGCTCGCTAACGAGCCAATTCTCGTCAGAATTGTGATCAGTCATGGTGCAGAATCAGTCGAAGCTGGTCAGATTCTATACAGTTATATATGTCAGCCGGAATACTCTAGCGAAGAACCCGGCCAACAAAGATTGAGATACCACACCCGTACACCGGCGTTGTAGCATCCCCAGCTGTCCAAGTCTTCCAAAACACTATCCCGGCAAGCCCCACTCCAAACGGATCTGAGGACGAGGCAGCTCTGGAAGCAGTCAAACATGCGCAAGAGTCTAGCCTAACCGGCCGGGCAGCTCATTGGAATGGTACAGGAACAACCAGCCTCCGCTCTGCATGCGCTTCAGGGAGCATCCCAGGGGTGTTCAACCGAGAAACTCAGAGGAACGACTCGAGAAATGCTATGGCATCGTGCAGAGCGACGGGGGTTGTGTCGCTGGACCCCAGGTCTGCTGAGATTGCTCTCATTGAGGACCTGGCTCCGTTGATTGACCAAATGGAAAGGGAGATGTCTCGGCAGTTCAACCGGGATCTAGAGCCACGACAGCTCCGAGTCTACAACTCGACAAGCCAAACTCATCCATGGGTTGCACTTAAATCGAAGAGACGGGCCAACTAACCAACTAAGGTGGTGACCTCGGGGGAGAGCTCGACAAACTTCCGGCCAGGTCAAAACCTGTAGGTGTTGCTGGATGAGCTTCCAACCAAAGCCAAAACCTCAGAGAAACAACTTCGGGATAGCCGGCCAGGCCCTGTCGCCCAGGAGACAACTCAACGACACTCCAACCAAGGTCAACACCTTAGTGGGGAATTGGTGAGTGTTCAGCTGAAGACACAAGCCCAGATAGCCGTCCGAAAGACTGCCTGCGACAAATCAGTTGGGGGCGCAGATATAAATAAACCAGCGGTCGGTCAGAGGCAGCCGATGTCGGGCGTCGGGAGACGAGGCTGACGGTGCGAATACGATCCAGGGCAAGCCCAGCGACGCGAGCAAGGAGAGCGATGGAAGTATTCGATGCCGGCGTGAAGGCGGGAGATGGGCGACGACGGGGTGGGGTGGCGGAGACAGCGAGGCGGCGAGCAGGCGGCAGCGCGGGCGCAGGCGACGGGTAACGACGGCAAGGCGACGGCGACGTAACAACGAAGGGGACGTACGGTGGCGGGGTCAGACACAAGCACCAGTCATGAAGACGGCCAGGCGAGACGCAGGCCGATGCGATGACGTCGGAGTTGATGAAAGATGCGACCGGCGCGGTGTGGAGGAAGAGAGGGAAGAGGAGGGCGAGCGAACGGAAGCGCCAGCTGGTGGGCGTGGCTGGGTACCCGCCCGCTCACGTGTGTGGTCCGTGCGCGCGGACGCGACTTTTTGCCGGCGCCCTTGCGAAACCGGCCTAATTTACCCGATCCAGATTTAGCTTCTCAACAAAACCAGTTAATTAGCCCCCAGCTTATTCCCGTCGGTTCTCGCGTGAACTTGCGCTCTCCTCCACCGTCACACCGCGGGTGACAAAAGAACCCGACAGCAACCAAACTAAGACATGCATCTTACATGCTTTGAACCTGGTGTTCTGCACTCTTTTGCGGGTGCCGCGGATTCCAGGCATGGTTTGTGTTCTGCTGCCGCGGACTCCAACGCCGCTCACGTCTTGCAATTACTACCTGAGGGAACAACGCTGCGAATAGAGCTATAGTGATGTGATCTTGGAGCTGAGTACAATATATTCACTTCACTTCCGTTATTCAGCCCACAATGACCGAAGCCTTAATACTCCAAACTTTTTCCGCTTCCAATATTTCCATCATCCGGCCGCTTGCAGCCGGACTGAACCTGGAACAACCCCCTGAACCTTAGTGATATCCTTTACAGGTAGACGGTGAGACTGACCCTTTTGAAGACTATTGTGGGCAGCGCGACCCACATGATCTACAACCTCTGCTTCCATCCGCTTGCCAAGTTTCCCGGTGCTGGACGAGTTCCCGCTCTTGGAAAAAGGTGGCGCAGCAGCTCGTTCTCAAATCTTTGCTCGACGTCGAGAGGGAATCCTTCGAGTACTCGACGCAGCGCGTGACCAGAAGGCTGGAGAAGGACGTCATCACGGGATGAGCCGATATCTGGAGCCTGGTGCTTGGCAAGGAGGAAGGCAAGAGCTTGAGCGTCGATGGGATGAACTCCACCGCCTCGATATTCATGATTGCTGGTTCCGAGGCCACGGCGACGCTGCTGTCCGGACTCACGTACCATCTTCCGATGAATCCCGAAAAGATGCGCAAGCTCGTGGAAGATATCCGGAAACAGACCCAGAATGAAGAGGATTTGAAGATTGACAACCTTCGACAACTGAAGTACTTGCAGGCCTGCTTCGAGGAAGGCCTACGAGGTGAGTGGCTCACCAGCGATGCATCGGTTCTTCGGTCACTGATAAGCCGGGCAGTCTACCCTCCAGTGCCGTCTGGATTGCCCCGTGTTACGCCGAAAGGCACCACGTACCTGAGAATGTAAGCTGGCTTAGAATCATTCGACGATGGTGCATCGAACTGACAGGCTTCTTTCTGCGCAGACACGCATGATTGTTCCCCAACTCGCTTCGTACCGCTCTCCAACTAATTCGTCATTCGTTCCCGAACGCTGGCACCCTGACGAGCCGGGCTACGAAGAGTACGCGAACGACAAGAAAGATTCATGTCAGCCCTGTTCGTACGGACCAAGGAACTGCATCGGCAAGAAGTGAGCACGCACCGGCACCCGCAATTCCATTGATGTCGATGGAAGATGCATGCTGACCAATTGCCCACAGCCTCGCATACCACGAGATGCGCCTCATATTGGCCAAGACGCTTCGGAACTTCGACCTCGAGTTCCCGGAAAGCCGCGGTGCATGGATGCATCAGAAGATGTGGTGGGGTCTCTGGGAGAAGAATCCGCTCATGGTGCGCGCAACAGCAGTGAAGCGTCGAGCGCACCCTTGACGTGTGCAAGTTGACGGTGTCCTTTCAACCGTGAGTCTTGTTCATTTTCTCACGCAGGGTCGCCCTGGTAGACTTATCTTTCGCCAGCATGGGTTGAATTTTCTACGTCGATGTCTGTCGTACGGCATTTCACTGGCGCTGAGTGGATCTGGAAGGTTGATTTGCAGCAGCAGCGGCTCGGACCATGTCCCATAGATATACGAAGCACCCATATCATGACGCAATGAGTCAACGGCAGTTCCTACGTTTGCTCAGACGACAATGCTCACGACAGAAAATCCTTCGCGGGTGACTCGACTCCGGACATCTCCTGACAAACCCTCCGATAAGGAACACAGGCCCCCACGGCCCGAACTGATGTCGAATGTCACGGCCGTGCGAGAGCGGGCCGAAGGGCATCACAGTGGGTCGCCGACCGCGGAGCGCCGGCAACGACATGGCAGAAGTGGGCCGTGCACCGTGTCTCCTGGGAGCTCAACCTGCCGCTTCGGGAAGTCAGCAGCACGCACAGCTACCGAACGAGACGTGTTGGGCGAATGGATGGCGGGATGCTGCGCCTGGAGATTTTTTTCGCACTTTTTTCGAGAAGTGGTGTGGTGTTGAGCGAGCACGGAGGCGCGTGCGGCGTGGCGACCTTTGACCAGCTCCGAGCTTTTTCCCTGGCCGCGTCTCAGCTGAGGTCATCCTCGAGTGACCCGACGTTCATCAGCGTCGGCCGATTTCTGTGGATATGCCAGATTTGGGTCACGACACTGCCGTTTCAACAGCCTCGCCGTGCGAAAAGGCCTCAGCCGCCTACATAAAAAGCTAGAGCTGCGCCAGCCTCAAAGCCACTCTCATCATCACCACCAGCATCTCCGCCAACAAGCAATCAATCCGATCTGCAACCACCAACAAACCTTATATCCAGTACGTCCGACCACACCCTCCACCAACCCGGCGATCTTCCAAACAGACCACTGATAGAAGCACCTCCAGATCTCAAACCAACCACCAAAAAAAAAATCACCAACAATGGCCGCCGCCGAAGCCCGTCTCTTCACCTTCCCCCGCAACGCCGACGTCATCAAGTCGCAGTCGATGCCGCAGGTCACGCCCGGCTGGGTCAACATCACCCGCAAGCACTGGGACCTGACGTCGTCGCCCAACGTGCCGCACTTCGACCAGCAGGCGCCCGCGTTCCCGGCCGGCGTGTCGGCCGACGCGCCGCAGGCCCGGGAGTACTACGCCCTGGCCGAGAAGCTGGCGCCGTTCTGGCCCAGCGCCATCGCCATCTTCCTGACCGTCCAGCTGAAGAAGAGCGTCGGCAACGACGCCGAGTTCGCCAAGTACAAGGCCATGGTCGAGGAGGGCCTCAAGGCTGGTGATTTCGCCGTTTAGAAAAAAAGGTGTTTGTGAGATGGATGAATGGGAGGAGTTATAGATGGTAGATGCGGGCGTGTGGCGAAAATTCATGTAAATAAGGTCTCATACCCCTCAATGGTTTTTCGAATGATAGAATGTTTTCACATCCAAGATCTGCATGCGCTGAGCCATTCCATATCCTGCCCGAGAAAAGCACCAATGGTGTTACACATCTTCGAAACGCCTTCCACGATATATCCCAAAACACCATACACAGCACCAAAAAAACCCAGGGGCGCCTCGAAAACAGACGCTCTCCGCATCAGCCACGTAAACACACAGAACCCCTTCCGAAGAGAGCGAAGCGTCAGTCAAAAGCAGTCCAACCGGATCAAACCCCCACCCCCTCCCCCTCCTTCCGCCCCGCCGTCCCCCCCGTCCCCCCACCACCACCACCACCACCACCATCCCCCCACGCCTCAACCCCCAACCCCCTCCGCACCACCACGCCGCTCCCCCCACCCACCCCCTCCACCCCCTCGGGCCCGACCTCCCTCCCCCCCGCCGCCTCGACCGCAAACCACGCCGCCCCCAACGCCGTGAGCCTCCTGCCCGCGGCGACCCACAACACGCTCCCGCACTCGGCCTCGACCCACACCGCGTACAGCGACGCCGCCCACACGCCGTGCACGACCAGCACGACGCTCGTCAGCATCGCTGAGAAGCCCCATTGGTAGGCGGCGGAAGCGTCGCCGTCGCCGGTATCAGGCAGGCACCGGCCTGCGAGACGGACGGTGGTGGCGTCGAAGCCCTGGCCGTTGTAGCAGTAGGAGGAGTCGGGGACGAGGTGGGCGAGGAGGGTGGCGTAGGGGAGGGTGGTGGTGGTGTTTGCGGTCGCGGCGGGGAGGGTGAGGGTGATGGGGGCGGCGCCTGTGCGGGGGGTTGGGTGTTAGCGCGGGTCCTCGGAGGGAGGGGGGAGGTAGGGGGGAGGGAGAGGCGCACAGTTGTAGGCGATGTTGTCGGGGTTGTAGAGGTCGTGGATCCCGCGCAGGTAGGAGGAGTCGGTGTATAGCGGCGCCATGGGGGCGGAGAGGCCGGTGTAGGTCTCGTTGGGGGAGTAGGTGCAGTCGGGCTGCGCGAGGAGGGTGGAGACGCCGGCGTCGTAGGATGAGAGGAGCTCGCCCGTTGCGAGGTCTTTGTGCGTGCCGTTGGGGAAGTTCGTCACGCACGTGCTGTTGCCTGGGTCGCCGGCGTCCTTTAGTAAAACAACTCGCTTGCGGTGGTGGTGGTGGTGGTCACGGTGGGGATTCGGTGCTTACATATGGCGTTTCTGGAATCAAACCTGTAGTCGGCGGGGGCGACGAGATCGCGGGATACGCAGGTGCCGTCCGGGACGTCGGGCAAGCCGGAGTACGTGTAGCCCGGCACGAACTCGTCCGTCGGCACGAACTGCGAGGTCCCGGGCACTTTCGTAAAGGCCGAGGACACGCTGATGTAGCCGGTCATGGTCGAGAACAGCGTCGGCATGGCGAGCACGTACACCAGCGCCACGGCGGCGTAGGTGAACAGCAGGACGGTGCGCTTGCGGCTGTGGCGGCCGAGGTCTCTCACTATGCAGCCGACGGTCCAGAGCGAGGCGCCGTTCATGGCGAGGCCGGTGAAGGTGCGGTAAGGGATGGGCGATTCCTCGAGGGCCCGCAGCATGGCATTGCAGAAGACGACGTAACTGATCCAGCCGGCCAGCAGCTGCATGCCGCGCGCGACGACGAGGTCCCATATCGTGTCCAGGAGCTTTGCCAGCCAGAATGGAAACCTTCCGGCCGTGCGGTCGACGGTGAACAAGCCTTCGATTCCCGGCGCCTCTTCTTGGACCTGGGCGGCGTCTCCGCACGTGACGGGCTTTGCTCGGAAGGGCGCGTCTAGAATCTTGAAGTAGACGATGAGCGGAAGGAGGCCGAAGATGAAGAATATAAGGAACGCGGACACATGACGCATCGACTTCCGCCTTTCTGTGGGGGATTTGAGCGAGGAGCCGGCCTTGATGGTTGCCCTCCGCATGTTCTTCATGCTCTGCACCATGCTCTCGTTGCTGAGGTAATCCACATTCCATCTCCGGGACTTCCGGGCATTCGGCGGCTTGTCCAGGTCATCGTTGTTCCAAGAGGAGGAAGGGCTTGGTGTGTGTTTCATATCCTGAGCTGGCTCGGTGGAGTTGCCCATGTCGTGCAGTGCGATTCGACTGTAATTTGCGTCGGACATGGCGACACATCTGCGCTGTGGGAGAGGAGAGTGACGTGGAGGAGGGCGTCAGACATAAAAGCCCAGCGAGGTCTGGGCATGATGCGCACTTGCATGCTGATCTGGGGCCAAAAATCAACTTCGGACTGGAAAGTTGGCGAGGGATTTGGAAGGATTCGTTTCCCTGAGCGTTGGTGCCACGACATGATTCGCGCACGACGGGCAATCGCAGCTCTCGTCTCTGCATTTAGAATCCACGCGATTCAGGAGCATGATTAGCCCGAGAGATCGACGGGAGGCTGAGTGAACCATCGCCTTTGATACACTGCTGGGCTGCTTCCAATCACGTACGTTGATCGAGACTTCATCCTTGCCCAGCGCATGGAGAATTAAATTACAGCGCTGCAACTTATCATGATTCAGCCTGTGGCTATTACTGTGAAATGACCCGAGTCAACTGATGTAGTCTGCCAACCCAATTCGCTCTGAATTATTTTGATGCCTGCATTTATTTATTTAAATCTGGGCAATGCCAATGAGCATTAGAAATGCAGTGTCCTGTTCGGATATGCACATAAGAACGCGTTGTGTAGATAAGTAACTGCTAAACTGCTTTCGAATTACAGTGCGACATTTCTTCGGAGGGCACCACCACGTTCTCCAGCACCCTCTCCTCCCACTCCCTCATTGCCCTCTCCACCATATCCTCGGACCCTACTTCTACCGGCAACTTCTCCTCAATACTGATACGCCTTCGCCTACGACGTATACGAAATTCCTACGCTCGCTTGTAGTATCGTATTCTCGCTTTTATTTCTACTTCCGCTATTCTTCTACATCTAGCTACATATCGTAACGTGGGTGAGGTCGACGAGGATGTGGGCGGTGTTGGAGGAGGGGTCTGGGGAGAGAGGTGTTGTTCCAGAAGGACGAACGGCGCCATCTCCCACTGCGCCTGCGCGCCACAAACCGATGCAAAACGCGAACGAGAAACTGCCTGGTGCAAAAATAAAACCCCCACAAGTATCAGCCATGACCGATTGACTTCCGCGTGGCTAGCCGACTCAGCCCTCTTCACTCTCTCGAAAGCCCCTCAGACCCTCCGAATCGTCCCCGCTCAGCAGTAAAGCAGCAAACCCATTACCGATGACGAGAGAAAATGACAGTTGTGGTCAGGCTTCATCGTCCGCTTTCCCGACATCGATCCCGAACCTCCTCGTCCCGCCGCCCTCTCCGCCACCCCACCATCCCAAGCTGAACGTCTGTCCTTTGAAAGCGTCTCGCAGGCATTCCCGCCCACTGGCGCCGTTTCCAGGTCCACCAGCCGCTTCTGGCATCTGTGCCAGCATCTGGCTGTCCGCGAACAGACTCATCTTAGCCGCAATGCTTCCCGGATCCTTTGGCAGTATCTTGGTGTTCGGCGCGAGGATGAAGTGGATGATGGCGCAGACCACCATGGCGGCCAGCACGCCTTCGAGGATGCGGGTCGATACTGCGTTTTGGAACAGACGCATGTGGTTGTCGTCGACAATGGAACCTTGGATGTTGGTGAGCATGCTTGCGACTGCCGGCGGTAAGTCGGGGGAAGAAAGGGCGGATGCATTTAGCGGAATGCGGTAGTCCGTGTGCAATTCCAGTGCGATAAGTTCCTGCAAGCGAGAGTTCAAGGCTCCGATCAGCCTGTCGACGTTCTGTGGACCGTAGATTTCTTCGATGGGGATGCCCTGGTAGCCGAACACGACGGACTCGAATAAATCGTCGAGCGAGGTGTTCCATCTGTTGCTGCCGTACTGAGCCGCGACTGTATCCCCGCCGTATGATGTGAAAGTGTACGGCATACCAAAGTCCACTGTCAAACCGGCTAAAGTCCGTGCGGATAAGGGATCCGGGGCCGGAATGCCACTCAATTGAAATGATGGCAGAGTAAGCGTAACGTTTACTTGAACAGATTCCAAGTATGGCATGCAATGTAGTAGAGTGATGTTCCTGCACTCGGTGGCTTCTGAGCTCGTACTGCTGCGGCCAACCATGTACCAGAGGTGCATCAGGCCATCTGAACAGTTAAATTCTTCATACGATTGTTCGAGATCTCTTCTTAGTTTCCACATGTACCCACGACCTGCTGCGTATATCTGGGGTGTCCTTATCAATGAACCGTCCCAGAGAGACTGGACCATCAACAGGCTACCTTGTCCGGGAGTACAGCCGCTTGGAGGATCCACCTTAACCTGAAATTTTCCGGGATCAAGGCGTATTTGGTACTCCATAGCATCCTCGGAGTTGATGTTATCGGAATAATAGGTAGTACAGTTCATCTGTGCTCGAACGGCAGGCAAGCGGGCGATCAGTGACTGATTCGATCTATTTTGCAACCCTTCATGAGAAATCTTTGGGAAAACAAAGTCTCCATAGGTCCACTGTGGATAAGAGAGATTGTTGAATTGGATCGCTTCAAAGATGCTCTCGCTTACTTTGGACGAATCCCCTGGTGGTTTCGGGACAAGATCGTCGGCGGTATAGAGCCAGTCCTGAGCTTTCAAACGAATCTGATGAGTCGAAGATACGGTGCCATGCTCATATAGACCGCTCGAGGCAATTGTTAGGGCTGGTGCCAGAAGTGATGTGAGCAATATAGTTGCTAGGGAGAAATGACCCTTCTTAAACGAATGGAACGTGGCCGAGGCGGTGATGGTGCCTAAAGGATCAAACTGTAGAACCTCGGAGTCCACCCCGCCTTTGTTCAACCGTTGAAAAGGGTGGAGAGTTCTAGCTCCGGAATCAATGAAACCAAAGGCCAATCCAAATACGACCATAATCAGAGTCGGGACGAAAGACCAGGCGTACTTCTGGTATGACTCAAGGGATACGTCGGCCAGACCACCGTGAGCTAATGAATACCGATATACCACTTCAAGAGTGGCTGCTGCCAGAATCGACAAAGCGATCACAGTCATTCGATACTTCCACATGACTGCAATTGGTTGCCATGACTCTTGCTTGTCCGCATATCCAGTGATCGATGCTGAGTTTTTCCGCCTGTTGTGGGGATCGTGTGTGGCTGCGCGGATACTGGAGGTCGTAGGACAGATAGAGTATTTCTCCTTGACTAGCAGAGCTTGAAGGGTTCTCAAAGGCAGATTGCCAGTGCCGTGAAGAATCTCCACAATATCGGAACTTCTTTCAAGGACAGCGGCGTGCGCCAGTAGTGATCCGAAATCTCCTCGTGGAATATGGAAACATACAAGATAGAGCATCAGACTCGCGGCGACGAGAAGCGCAAGCAGTGCTTCCATCGTTCTGAGTGCCAGGTTTCCGACGCATAACCTTCCAGAAGTGGATGTGAGTATCCCCTCTGTAGCGGCACTCCGGGGCACCATACTAAGTTGTTTGATTATTTGTCCAGCCAAGGCCGCAAAAGCATCTCTGCTTGATTGAATCAGACTGTCGGACTCGACTAGTGACTCATGACCAGGCTTGGAGGGCTTCAAAGTCCCCCAAAATTGGTTGGATGTGGGATTGTTGATATCGGACCAGCGGCTGTAAAAAAGGCTAGACCGGAGATACGCAAAGATAATGCAGGTAATATTGAACGGGGACGCTTCCATACTTAGAGCCCTTGCTCCAGTGTCGCGGTGTCCGAGCTTGCCCGGAATGGAATCTGACAAATGGGAAAATGTCTTTCTGCGAGTGAAAGTATATCGTGGTTGGCAGATAAGGCCAAAATATCCACCATACTCTAACCATTTAACAGTCAAGATCCAAAGATGCTCTCCTGTTGTGTCCGGTTCCGAACAATGCTTCAAAACGTGAGTATCGGTATTGCTCAATGCCCGCGCTATCATCTTTGAGAGAGGCGCGCTGTCAGTAAAATTAAATTCGGGGTTATATCCGAACAAGCAAAAGCTATCATTCAGATAAGACAGTTGGGGTGGAATGATATCTGCGACAGATATCTCATATTCCTCGCCTTCCCAGGATGCTGTCCAGTTGAAGTAGTGGCAGTTTTCCAAAGATGTATTGAACACGTCAAGGTCGAGTTCAAGTTCTCCTGAGAGTCCTATACAAGGTTAGTAAAACAAGAAACATATTTGTTTAAGGCCTCTCGTACCTTTGGTAGCCACAGTGAAAGACTGCGTCACAGAATTTTCGGTCGTTCCAAAGGGATAAGACAAATTGTACTCATTAATGGCGTACACAGTCAAAACACTATCCACTGGGGTCTCGATAAACTTTGTATCAGGGTTTGGCGGCCATTCCAAAAGCCCAAGTGAACTTGTAAAGTCGAATTGGTCTGTGGTAACAACACTGACGTTCCTAGCCATCGGCCGGTACTGAAGGCTGAGAAGGGTCGCGGACGTGACAATCAGAGCTCGTATCAGTAATGATGAAGTGATTGCCAGTGAGACCGGAAGGTGGCCATATCGTATTGATCTGAAAAGGGATCCCGGTGTTGATGAGGTGATGTAGTTGAGTAGTAGACTGCGCTTAGCATCTGTAGGGCTCTTGGTCATTGCTACCCATGGCATTATCTGTCTCGCCTGATAGTCGACTTGTGCCCAAAGAGTGGCCACGACAGTGAAGACTTCATCTGTGTTAGTTCCTTTCGTTGAACAAGTTTGCTAAATACTTACAGAAGGTAGGGCCATATTTCCAGAAGTAGTAGTACTTCTCATCCACAGTGGCAATTCCATTGTTTCGACGCGAGAAGTAATCCAAAAGCTCAAGTGCAGCGATGGTGAGGGCAAAAGCGAGAGCATATCCGAGAAGAACGGCAGGGCGAAGGTGAGTAGGCGCGGAAAGCTTTGTCGGAGGACATTCGGCAGGGCTCTCCAGCTAATTTGAGCTGGTCAGTAACAATTCATTCGTGGTCGAATATGACTTACAGAGGCTACATCATCCTGCTGGATGCCCCCCTGATCATTCTCACTGATGTCGGTGGTGGAAGGAACAATAGCTGGAGCTGGACCCAAGGTAGACTCAATCCCTTCGGCGGCGTGCGACATGTTTGCTTCCGTGTTGTGAGAGCCCTGAAGTGTTGTCGAGGTCGCAAAGTCCATATCATGGGCATCGTGTGTGTTCCCGTCATCGGCAATGTCACTGGTTGCATGGCCCAGATCGTTCTCTTGAAGAACTCCCAAGTCAACTGGATCCGATGGATGCTCGTCAATGTCGGTGTTGGTGTTCACAAAGGCGGGTATGGCCTCCGGAAGAAATGGGCTTGAAGGATCCATGGTAGGAGAATCAGTTTCTGAAGTATCCTCGTCGAGCCGAGGCCCGGAGCCTGACAAGTATGCGTACGGGGTAGTAGACATGAAAGTAGTGTTTAGATGGTGCCAAAGGTGCTGACTCGAGCCTTTGCGTCTTAGAGAGACGACTTGGTTTAAATGAGTTTGGGTGAAGAGTCGGCCCCCACCCGCAGAGTAGGACGAAGGTTGGCGTTCCTGCTCACGAAACGAACTATTTCTAAAATAATTGAAGCAAGGTAGCGTAGCTGCGGTTAGCTAGGTTGCACAGAAAGGGATTACGGCGCCTCCGAACCGACTTAGTGGATCTCCATGGGGCGCACCCGTGACACCTGTAGTTGATCAGGCTGAGTCTTACGTATCCAACAGCATTGACCCAAATAGCGACTGGAGCCTATATCCAGCCTTGTGCCGCAGAAGGGCTTGCAGGCCAAGTGGTCTTTCATGTAGTACTAGAAATCCCTCAGCTGAACAATGAGTGAGTCCCCTTCCGTCAAACTTCAAGGTGCGGTAGTACGTCAGTACGTGCAACACGGTCAGTGCCACAGAGTCCAAGGTACTTTCCAAGGCTGCCTTAGATTAATTGCTAGTCTGAATCTTGAAGGTGAAACTCCGCCCGCAAGGTGAAGCAGTTTGTGGGATGACCTTTTCCACGAAGCTGAGGTACAATTTTGGTCAAGTTTCACCGAGAGACAGGCAGCATTTTGCGTAACAACCTACACAGCCCCTCAGCAGGCTTTTACCTTGGCTGCATTTTTGATCCACGACGCCTTGAACTACGTGATGGAGAACACATGACAAGAATCTCAATGTCATGCAAATTTTGCGCGCATTGCAACTGCCAACCAGTAACTTCAGGATGATCGATTCCACACTACGGCCATCGATTCCATCATGTAGCCAAAGAGCCGAGTCTACCTGTACTCAAATGGGGTCCAATCAAAAGTTCCGGTTGGGTGCGCTCTGCCTTTTCTTCCGAGATGCACAAATGCCAGCCTACCCATACAACAAAACCCACCGCATCAAAAATAACCAGCCCACCGGCATCCATCTCCGCCTGCCACTCCCCCTCTCCGCTAGCCCCCTCTCGGCATCGTCTCATTCCCCTCCGCCATCCACACCCCAAAACCCCTCCTCCATCTCACTCGCA
Source organism: Diplodia intermedia (assembly GCA_021495925.1). Classification (NCBI taxonomy): domain Eukaryota; kingdom Fungi; phylum Ascomycota; class Dothideomycetes; order Botryosphaeriales; family Botryosphaeriaceae; genus Diplodia; species Diplodia intermedia. Next base: position 92,633 of record JAKEKT010000090.1, on the reverse strand, counting down.
TACCTCCCCTCCCCACCAACACATCCACCGCCTCCCTGCCCGGTCCCTTATTATTCTCTAGCCTTAGCAAATACTTAAACCGCACAGACTCTCATCTTTCCGCGGCACCTCAACGAACACCTCAACGCGGGGAAATCGCGGGCTGGGCCCCTTATCCAGGCAGCCGAATGCCGCAGGACATCGTAAATACCACTTTCCGCTGACGCAATGAACGAGTTGTAGACTAACTAACAGACGGTTTCAAGGGCGTGCTGTCGACGCGGATGGCAATGCGTGGGGACGGCGGTGCAGAAGTGATGTCTACGACGAACGGTGCCGGATAGGTGTGCGGTGGTGATTCTACGTTAAGAGCGCGGTGAAGATGGCCGTGACGGGTCAGCCGGGGGCGGTGGAGCCGAGGTGGAAGTAGGCGAGATGTTGGCGGCGCGAGGGATGGTATGGGGTGGGGGTTTTCGTGCGGACTGTTTCTACTCCCTCCACGAGAAAATCAAATCTCCTACGACCTATTATGACGGTATGCTAATCATGTGAGAGGCGAAGACTATCACCTGCACAAGAGTTTCATTGCCCGATGGGAAATGAATGCTGATTTGTTATTTGGCCAACTCTCGACCCCATGCGTTGTCACTTGTCAATTATGAACGATCCGGGGTTTGAAAGTTGACACCTACGGCTTGATCTCCAAAAGTGGTCTCATTATATCATTTAAGCTTCCTTTTTAGATGCTTGGCCCAAAGTCAAGAGTAGTAACACAAGCAGCGGCCGGGTTCAGCCGCCAAGCTGGACGACATGAAACCCCGTCGCAGACAGAACAACACGAGGTTCCGTCCTCTTCACCATCATGAAAAGAAACTGTTCCTCGGGAATGGCCAAGGCGGCTGTGTTTTTAGTTCTCGATGAAAACAGCACCCCTCACCATGGACAGAAGGTGTATAAATCCCATGAACATTCCCACTGAGGCCAACCAAACAGCACACTTTATTCACCATCACTGACACTGGACATCTTAACTACCACCAGAAAAATCTATCACCCAGCATATTTTATCTCGTTTTGTTCAGACATGTCTTTCCTGAAGGCTTTGACGCTTGGCGTGCTCGCCCTCTCGCAGTTAACCCATGCCATTCCCTACCCCACGCACAATCCCCACGAAGCCCGCAAACAGTACTCGCTCGAGCCCAGCCCCGGGTCCAACTCCAAATCCAATCCCGAGAAGCGTTCCATCTTCAACGTCGACCGAATCCCAGACACTGGCGAAAAAGCCGCTCTCACGCAGGGCCTCAAGGACGCCGTAGCGGTGGCCAAAGTGGCGATCGCCAAGATGGACGACGACAAGCACAAAGACAAGGTCTCTCAGTGGTTCGGGCCGAGCGCGGACCACCCGCACGTCGTCAAGCAGGTGTTCCAGAACTTCGTGGGCGCCAACGAATTCGGGCACGTCGTCGTGTGGGACGTCGACTACGGCCGGCGCGGCGGGCGGCCCTTCTGCTCCGCCACGGACGCCCAGGGCAAGAGCGGCGCGGCCTACTTCTGGCCGCGGCGGGGCCGGCCGGGCATGCACTTCTGCCCCAAGTTCTTCGGCCGCAAGAACGCCCGCGACTACGTCGCCGACGGCTGCGGGAGCATCTCGGCGAACATCGATACTGAGACTGTCGGTCGCGCGTTCCAGGGCGCTAACGTGCTGCATGAGTTCATGCACTACGACAAGGTCGGGCTGGAGGCGGTTGGCGAGCAGATCGATGACTTTGCCTATGGCGCCTACAACTGCTTCAACCTGCAGAACGACCGTGATAGGCTTGGTGCCCGCAAGACTACGGAGAATGCTGATAACTATGTCTACTTTGCCATGCACATCTGGCTTACTGAGACCTGCGGCCGTGACTTCGCTTACCCGCGCGGAGAGGAAGACAACTAGCATAAAGACGGGGGAAAGGGCAGTGCAGGCTGGATTCCCTTGGGACGGAGCTTCAGCGACGTTTTGTCTGTCATTACTTGCAAAATACCGGAGCTTCGCGTTGGGACGTTGGTTGTTGCGGTTCGATTGACCTTTTACTTTGTTCGTGGCGCCCGGGCGTAGGAGCACTCATTAGTAGAAATATCCTTCGCGTGTTGAGAGATACAAAACCTTTCCATCGTGAGCTTTCCGTTTACGGATGTTGTGATGCTGGGCTGCACATGTAAAAACTACCCGGCGATATTCCTCCCAAGTTCTCTCTATCGGAACGCGGACAGGTCTATCGAGGCACGAGCTCCTTCTCACTTGCAAATCTAGAACCACACTCATTCTTTGCCATTTGAATTGGCTGGCGACATGGCAAATGGAAGCAAGCTATTATTCTCGCCATAGTATCTCCCACACTTAGAGGCGGAGTTGTTCGAGACGGCCTTGCGACGAGCGGCTGACTTCAGATATCAGCAATGCGGGGTCTCGGCTGCTCAGCCACACGGGGCGCGTGGACTGCTAGAAGCAAGTGTCTGAGTGTAAATGTGGACCTAGAATTGATACAAGAACATCGACAGAGGAGTGAAGCGTCGCCCAAAAGTATCAGTTCAGTAGTATCACCCCGGTCGGGACGGCATGGTTGATGCTGCTATAATTAAAACTAGCGCGGCGATTGCGGCCTTGGATTCGGACGGCCGCCAAGCAAAACAATGGCGTCATAGTCAGCACCTCTCGCCGTGCCGCTGCTCAGCCGCAAAACCATTGATTAACTTGTTCCTGCCCCTCCGCCCGAACGTAAGGGTCTTGCAGTTTGCTCCCCCTCTCGCAAACCGCTCGGGCCATTTTCCGCACCTACTACTACTGCTGTTGCTGCACAAACCCGGCCATTGAAACGTCCCATTCTCCAACGCGGGGAGCTGCCGATCATCTCCGCAATTCCCAGTTCCTTCCCGTCCTGTTCCCCACGCGATCATCGTCCCAAGCGCAACAAAAAAAAAAAAAAAAACCCCTCGTGCGCAACAACGACCATGTGTTTCTGCACCGGCACCACCGAGGTACGCACACAACCCTTTCCTCCCCCTCCCACCCCCCCCACCAACAAAAAAAAAAACCAGTACGACCCCTACCACGAACCCGCGCCCCGCGTCCCCACCCACACCGCCTACGCGCGCCCCGCCTCCGCCTCGCACCACGGCCACCACCGGCGAACCAGCAGCATCGGCCTCCCGCCGCCGCACGCCCGCCGCTCGTACGACCATCGCTCCAGCGTGTCGTCGATGCCCCGCCATCATGTCGAGTACGAGCCGCGGCATAGCGTGCAGTTGGTGGAGAGGAGGCCGCGGAGCGGGAGTAGAGTGAGGGGGGTGAGTCCGCCGGCGGCGAGGGTGGTGCGGACGGAGAGGGAGAGGGTTGTTTATGTGTAGGGGAGGGGAGGGGGACTTGGGAAGGGTGAGGCGGGGAGGGGCGGGGCGGGGCGGGTTGGGTGGACTTGGATGGACTTGGGTGGACTTGGACGTGGGGGGGGGCGAAGAAGATGGTCTCTCCCCGTGTGTGTGTGTGTGTGTGCGTGCGTGCGTATTGGCTTCGTGATAATACATATTTCATGAATATTTTCCTTCCTTTCTCAAATCCCAGCCACAAACGCCCACGGTACCGCTTCCAAGCTTAATCACACACACCTCGAAGAAGCCCGACAACGACAGTTGTTTCTTCCAACACAAAACCCACCGCCCTTTATACACAATCCCTTCACGCAGCCTCAAATCTCCACCCGCCAACCAACCAAACCCCACCCCACCCCCCTACTCCCCCCTCAACCTCGCCAACCTCTCCCTATTCCTCCTCCCAATCACCCTCAGCGTGTTCCGCCGCTCAATCTCGGCCATGCGCTCCCAATTCGCTATCCGGCTCAGGCTGCCGTCCGTGTTCACCACCATCGGCCCCAGCGCGTCCAGCTTGACGCCATCGGCGCCGAGCTGCAGGGTCAGCGCCTCCGCCGAGCCTTCTCCGGGCGCGGGGAGGGGGAGAGCGGCGGCGGCGGCGTCGTGTTTCTGTTCTCCTCCCGCTTTGTTGTCGGCGTTGTCGTCGTTGTCTTTCGGGTGGAAGGAGTCGGCGTCGACGGTGTGGGCGTTGGGGTTGGCGTTGGGGTTGGCGGCGGATGGCATGGTGGTGGTGGTGGTGGTGGGGTGCGTTGTCGAGTACGGCGACGACGGCGAGGGCGCGATGTTGTTGCTGCTTTGTTGCGCGAAGAAGAGGCGGTTGAGGCGCGAGAAGACGGAAAAAGGCGGGGAGGCGGCGGTCTTCGTGAGGAGCGGTGCCGTGGCGCGGTGGTAGAGGCGCTGCATGTGCTCGATGACCGGCGACAACAACAACGGCGATGACGACGAAGAGACAGCGGCGACGGCGGCGGGGGGAAGAAGTAGTGGCAGGACGAGCGCTGCTAGAAACGCGACGAGCGCGGCGAAGATGACGAGAGCGCGCGGGATCGTCGTCGTTGTCGTGGTCGTTGGGACACGGCGGCGATTGCTGTGGGAGGTTCTAGAAGAAGAAGAAGAAGTGGTCGTCGTCGAGCGGCGCGCGCCGGACTTTCTCGCCATGCCCCGCGGGCCGCGGTCGTACCTACGTGCTGTAGCTGGATGTGAGGTGAGCCGTTCGATCGGTTAGTTCTGAGCAGCGCTTCTTTGCGCTAATGTCTATACCGGCATGCGAGGCATGAGCATGCGGTTTGTGGGGTGTGCGATGACGGGTGGTGGGGACTGGAATCGTCGCGAACGCTCCGGCCTGAGTCGTGCGATCGATTCTCTCTGTGCGGGACAACGCAAGGGCCGCCGAAGCGCTACCCGGCGTCGATACCAGGCAGCCCAGCACAGCACCGGTACTGCCCAACGCCCCGAGAGTCTCCAGCCACGACACTGAAACGAACTACGTAGCAGTAGCAAAAAAGAAAGCGGAGGCTTTGGGCCGCAATTCCATTGCTTGTCCCGCCAACTGGTCGACCCATAGCCCGACGCAGCCCGAACAGCACCACGTAAGCGCCATCCACTCGCGCCACGAAGCAGAGCCTCACGATTCCCTCCTTCAGGCCACCCATTTTGTAGAACGTGACCAGACAACGCATGATGGAAGAAGCGGCATCGAGTGGGATGTTATATTAAAAGCACACGTAAAGCACTGCTAAAAGAATCTATGGTATCGCTTGTTCTAGTACCTAAAAACCGTGAACCACCGCACCAGCCGTGCAATTTTGTATCCTGTTTATGCATGCAATTATCGCGGCCTTGGGTCATACCGTCGTTGCTAAGCGCCGAACCGAACCATGCATCCCTCCGAACAGAAAGGAAAACCTCGAGCTGGTAAAACTATATTGGACAAGAACGGGGAACCGCACTCATTAAAAGAGGAGGGAGAAGAAGAAGAACAAAAGAAGAAACCAAAGCATTAGCATGAGCAGAAGCCACAGTGAACGAAAACGAAAATCCACCCGTCAGCTTTTCCCCGTTCACCCACCCTCACCATCGCCTTCAGAACCGTCGTCTTCCGAAACCCCATAGCCGAACCGAACGCCGACCAAAAGCAGACCCCCACCTGAACACCTCACGGCTAAAAAGCCGTGTCCATGGCACTTCCCTCAGGCACACCGGGACTCCTGATCAAACTGCTCCTCGACCGCATACTCCTGCCGTCGTCGGTGCCGCCGCCCATCTCCATGGCGCCGCTCAGCACGCGGACGACCTTGCGATCCTTGGCCGGCGGCTTCGCCGTCAGCACCTGCGCGGGGCAGACGACGATCTCGTCCTCGCCCTCGCCCAGGTCGTCGCCCTTCTTGACGACGAGGGGGAACAGGACGATCTTGACGACGGCGCGCTGCCGCTCCAGCTCCTCGTTCGACGCCGTCTCGCCCGAGCGCTCGTTCATGAGGGCCGAGTTGAAGTACACCTTGCGCACCAGGTCGCCGTTGGTGTCGTACTCGGGCTGCAGCGGCGGCAGCATGATGTACTCGGCGCGCTGCGTGCGCATCTCGACCGACAGCCCGACGGCGAGCCGCAGCACGTTGCGCAGCGACTCCTTGATCTTGTCCGCCAGGTGTGTCGGCGGCGGCAGCAGCGCCGCCAGCGTGCCGAATATCTCCTGCACCACCGCCTCCGTGTCCTGCGCCCGCTGCCGCTCGAACGCGTCGCGCTGCGACAGCAGCGTCAGCGTGATGGCCCGCCACTGCGCCACCGCCCGCGCCGGGCCCACCTCCGTCAGCGTCTTCTCCAGCGCCTTGAGCTTCTGGCGCTGCTCGCGGTCCATGCCGAACAGGTACCGGGTGAAGACGTACTCCCAGATCATCGTCATGACGACCGACATGAAGACGTCGCGGCGGCGCACGCGGTCCGCGAGCAGCATGTCGACGTCGGTGCCGTCGAGGATGGCGTTGTCCAGCCGCGTCTCGATCTTCTCGTCCTTCACGTCCGTCGACAGCCGGCACGCGCGGTTGTCGGAGAACTTGGAGAAGCGCAGCACCCACTGCTGCACGTGCTGGCACAGCTGCTGGCACGCGCTGTCGAAGTAGTCCTCGTCGCGCACGGTGAGGAAGCTGTCGCCCTGCTTGGACTCGAGGATGGCTTGCTGCAGGTTCTTGACCTGCTCCGTCGCGTCGACGAGCTCTTCGTGCAGACGCTGGATCTCGGCTTCCTTGTCTTTGACGGCGCTCTTGATCTCCTGGCGGAGGACGTCTTCCATGCCAGCGGACAGGGTGCTGTGCTGGACGCGAAGCTGCTCGAGTGCGAGCGCGGCTTCGCGCCATCGTTGCTCGTGGCTCCGGGTCTCGGCCTGCAGGGTGGCATAGCGCTGGTTGGTGTCGTTGGTGAGATTCCGGTTGGCATCGGTCAGAGCGGCATTGACATCGTTGAGGTGCGCAGTCTCGTTGCTCAGCGCGGCGTTCACTTCGGAGAGACGAGCAATGTCTTGGCGGAGGTGGTGCAGCATGTCGCTGATCTGGGCGATCTCGGCATCCTTGGCCCGGATTTGGGCATCACGTGCCTCGACCGCGTCATTTACCTGGCGATCCTGGTTGAGGCTGGCATCCTGCATGGCCTCTTCGGCGCGGGCCTTGGCTTCGTGGAGCAGACGGTTCTCCGAGGCGAGCTGGTCGAGGCGGGTTTCGAGATCCATGATGTGGATGCTCTGGCGCTTGCGCACGCTGGGCGGGCGCGTGGGCGAGAGTGGAGGCAGCTGCGCATCGCCCCAGCCCTCCTGCACACGGGTCAGAACACGCAAATCAGCATTGACGGCGCCGGGGGTACTCACGAAGCTCTGGGACATGTCGGGGGCGCGGCCCTTGCCCTTGTCGCGCACGCGGTCGTAGGTTGACGGGCCGGCGCGGGTGGGCGACACGAAGGGTGCTGAGGTTGCGGGCGATCTGGTGCGCGCCTTGGCCTCGGCAAGCTGTGATGCAACCCGCAGGTCACCTGACACAACCCTGTCCACCCTCCGCAGCGGCGGCGTCTCGGACCGTGCGCTGATGGAGCTGGGCGATCGAAGCTGCTCGGGCGTCTTGATTCTCGCAAAAATGCTGCCTGCGTGGCTGCCAATCGACCGGTCGCTGATCGCACTCGACGGCCGCTGCTGCTTGTCCACGAACGGGTCGCCGATGCTGCCTGCGCGCTGTCGTCCGCCGTCCTGGTCGGTCTGGTGGAACGCATCACTGGGGTCCCTGACGTGGATGACGCTGGCTTGGTCTTCCTCTGGATGGCCCGGTGAGGATTGCATCTCGTCGTTGAGGCTCTTCCTGGACCCAAAGCTGCGACGGAGAGACTTGACTCCATGATCCGGCATACCCACGTCTGAAGTTGGCCGCCCCTTCTTGTTGAGCGAAGACTCGTCGGGGCTGTATTCGCGGATCGTGTTGAGGCACATGCTCGGAGACTTGAGATGACGCGATGGGGCCGAGGTTGGCGGCGATCTCTCCGTTGTCTGCTGCGTTGGGTCTCCAAAGAGGGACGCGGGCGGTTCTTGCGGTAGCTCCCGCGTGGCTGAGGGTGGGGAGGAAGCAATACTCCTGGGTTCGCCGGGCGTGTCTGACTGTTTCAACGGCGTATCGAGAATGGAGCCTGCCGATGGTGAGGACTGGAACAACGTGGACGAGCGTGCCCTTGTGGTGGTGAGGGATTCAACAGGAGATGTGAATTCCGTACCTTGTGCTGTGTCTTCGTCGGGCCATTGAGGGCTGTTGTTCTGCTCCACCGGCGTTACTGTCGAAGGGACCTTCTCGTTGCCGTCTTCCATGGGTACGCTTTCCGCCGATTCACCTTGTCTAACAGAAGTTTCCCATTCGGGCCCCGTTTCCACGTCCACCTGCATTGGCTCGGGTGGAAAGTCTTGTTGTTCATCCTCGATGGGAGTGTGATCGCCGTCGTGGAAGCCGCTATCTCTTACCATGGTATGGAACGTGGGTTCGCTGGGGAGGATTGGAGTGTCGTTCATGTTGACCGCGCTGTCTCGATCCGGTGCCAAATCTGGCGGGAATCCCCATGTGGGCTGTTGCATGATATGTCCAAGACCACCTAGACGGCGATGGGGCTCTGACGATGACTCTCTCTCAATGCTGCGCTTGCTGTGCAAGGAAGAGCCTCTGCGCAGCCTCTCAAATGACCCACGGTCGCTCAAAAGGGAAGAGCGCGAGTCCTTCTTCTCCAGCGAGTCTGTGCTAGGCTCTGCTTCCTTCGGTGGTGGAACCTTACGCTTCACCCTTTCAAGACCAGGGAAAAGGCTTGCAATCTTGCTGCTCTGGCTTTCGGCCGATGAAGGCTCCTCCTGCTTGGCTGGCCTATCCTTAGTACTGAGCTTAGGGACTGCAGTGGTCGCTTCCTCAACCGCTCTCGCGTCGAACGGTTCCTCCACCTTCTTCTCCTCAAACTCCATTCCAGCTCCCTTCTCGTTGGCTGGTAACATTGCTTGCTCCGCCATTTCCTGAACGGACATCCGCTTCGTCTCGTCGTTCTTCTTGTTCCACGGAAAGTCCCACTCCTGCGTCGCTTCCACCTCCTTCTCCGCATGAGGCTCTTCATTTCGCGATTCAAGCATCTTGACGAGCGACCCTGACTCGGCAGGAATCTCAATTGGCGTCTCGTCCTCCATCTGGTCCGCCCAAGACGTCGAAACCGGAGCTTTTGAAGCCGTGGCTTCTGTCTGTTCAACTGGCGTCTGCTGGCCAGACACATCTCTCGCGCCCTTCTTTCCCTTCTTTCCCTTTTTGCTCTTCTTCCTACTCGGCACAGCCCATTCATCTTCCGCAACAGCATTCGGAGCACCGCTTGTATCAGCTGCGGCAGTTTCAACAGAAAGTTCGCGGTCGTTCGCTTCTACGTTCTCGGCTCCAGGTTCGGCAGCTGGATTCTCAACAGCGGTGGGCACATCCGTGGGAGCCTCGACCGCCGGCGAATCAACAGCAATTTCCCGAATGGGTTCGTCTGAAGTAGAGGGTTGACGTTCTTCGACCGTAATGTCCTTCCCAACTTCTGTGGGTGACTGCTTGCTTGCAGAAAGTGGCTCTTCGGCAGCGACGTCAGGCAGTGTCTCGGAAATCATGCGGCTGACTTCATCCGGAGGCATACCAATGGGCGAAGCAGGTCGGCCCTCGAATTGGCTCAGGTCAGCCAATTCGGCCTCGGGGCTGTCATCTTGGCTGTTCTTCCCCTTATTTTTCTTTGGTCTTTTCTGGAAGGGGAAAAACTCATCAGACACTGCTTCCTTCGTAGCGTCAGGGGAAGGGGTGCGCCTGTTGAAAGTGGGATCGTCCAGGACAGAAGTCACAGCGGCAGCGAAGGCTGGATCTTGACTGGAGTTCTCTTCCGCTGACCGCTCATGGCTGGGTGTTTCCTGAGCGGCGACGTCTTGTACTGCAGAATCCCCTTCGACATCTGGTGCCGCGATACCCTTCTTCTTTTTCTTGTTCTTCTTCGGCTTTGACCACGCAAACTCATCGTCAAAGTCAGCCTCAAGGGCTGAACTCGGCGGACTCTTGCGCTCGTGGAAGGTGGGATCGCTGAGGACAAGGCTAGGATCGAAACCGGAATCTTGCAAGCCCGCTGCAAGAGTCGCTGCAAAATCAACATCGCGTTCAGGAGATCCAGGTCGCTTTTCATCGGAGCCAAAGGCTGGCTCGGTCATTTCCTTGGCTTGATCATGAGTTGCAGACTCGTTTTCAGCAGGCTTGGCTTCCGGAGTTGGAGTTTCGTCGACAGGACCAGCTTCAGGTTCAGCTTCGGCGACTGGCTCTGAGAGGACTTCCTTCGACTCAAGAACCGGCTCCTCGGTAGTTGGCGTTTCCGTGCCAACGCTCTTCCTCCCCTTCTTCTTTTTCTTCTTGCTCTTCTTGACTGGCGCGAACTCCTCAGAAGGGTCCACCTCTGCCTCCACCGGTGCCGAAATGGGCTCGAGAAGTGTCTCATCAACATCCATCGAAGTCTCCAAGGGCACAATGGTGTCTTTAGTTGGTGCATCAGCCTCTCGTTGCTCTGTAGCTGGGTCTTTGGGCGCATCAGTATCTCCAAGCGAAGCAGACGGGACGTCTGGTATCTCATGTGTAATATCATGATGTGCTGTGTCGGGGGAAGTCGTCAGGACATGGCCTTCGGGAATACCGGAAGCGGCTTCAATTGTGGGCTCGCTTGACTTGAAGGGTTCGGGCGAATGCTCCTTGCGCCGCGAACCGGCAACAGCATCGGCCAAGATGCCCGCTGCAGCTGCAAAGCCAATAGAAGGCGCAGATGTGGAGCTGAATTTCTTGTCTTCGCTCTCTGGCAATTCTTCCGTGGATTCCGTGGGGACTGGTGCTTCAACCTCTCTTGGAGGTTCAGCATTGACGAAACCACGTGCGTTACTTCCGGGCTGAGGAACGTCTTGAGACATGTGTTCCGATGTGATGTCCTTCGAGGTGATGTCCTCCGCGATATGAGGTACGGCAGACTCCTCAGACAAAGCCTTGTCCTTCACCTCTTCCATGCCCTCATGCTCAAACGGAGCCTCCGACGATGGTTGGGCAACCAAGCTTTGCGGCTCGAGGTTCTCACGCTTAGAATCAGACAATTCTGTGGTAAGGATATTGGCGGCATCGGCGAAGCTGAGCGGAGGAGCAGTCCACTCGGTATGTTTCTCAGCCCTGGGAACTTCTTGCTCAGCAGGCATCTCATCTGCCACCGTATCTTGGAACGACGGCGAATCATGCATTGGCACAGCCGCAGCGGCGGCAGGAGTAGCAGCAGCCTTCTTCTTTTGCTTCTTCTTGTCCTTCTTACTCAGAGGCATGCTAAACTCCTCGTCTGCAACAGCTTCGATGGGCGTAGACTCTTGCGGCTCCATCGGCGCGTCTTCAAGCCGTTGTTCCCTAACGATTTCGGGCTCAGGTTGCGGTTCCGATGATTCAGCTGGCGTAGTGGAGATGCTTTGCTGCTTTCCCTTCTTGCCTTTCTTGGACTTCTTTCGTGTCGGCATAGCCCACAGGTCTTCAGGCTGCGCCTCATGAGGTGCGTCATGGACGGGGGCAGTTTCTTGCGTGGGAGCCTCCGTGGAGCTCGGATCCGCAGCGGACAGAGTTCTCTCAACGTCTTGTTGCGATTCGCCTTCAATCGGCGCAGACGGCTCCTGATTAACAAGCTCGACCGAAGTTGGGATATCTTTGAGATCGTCGTTATCGTCAAGGGACTTTGGTTCTTCGCTGAGCTGAGGCATAGTATCTTCGGTCTCTGCAGCGATTGGCGCAGACTCTTCTGCGACTGGGGCAGGCAATTCGGTGACAGGTGTAGACTCCTCGACGATGGGGCTGGCTGTGTCCAAAGGAACCGTGGACTCTTCAACGACGGCAGGAGCAACCTCCTCAACGACCGGCGGCGTGCTAGGAGTAGAATCGCGCTTCCCCTTCTTGCCTTTCTTCTTCTTCTGCTTGACCGGAATATCCCATTCATCCTCGCCTGCTTCCTGAGGGGGCTGGACGCTCGCAACATCTGTCACGACTGGCTCAGAAGGCAGAGATTGCTCCATGGGGGTTTGCTCAATGGAAGCCTCGAAAGGTTCTTCGACGACATGTGATTCGGCGGGCTGCTCTTCGAAAGTGGGCTCGTTCGATGGCTCGTCGAACGCAACCGTATCAGTGAGCTCTTCCGTCACAGGCTCGATGTCCAGTTGGGGTCCGAGGTCCCTTTGATCCGGAATATGCTTTTCGACAGCCTTGACAGCAGTCTCGTCGACCTCCTGCTGCGGCTGCTCGCTCGGAACAAAATCGACGTCCTTGTTCTCCTGATCATGCGCTTCGACAGCCTCACTAGCCACGTCGAGCACAGGCTCCACAACCGGTTGTGGCTGTTCACCTGATACAAACTCAACATCTTTGCTCTCGGGAGTGTGCTCTTCCACCGCCTTCTCTTCGACGGCCGGCGGTGCTTCATCAGGGGTGGGCAGAACCTCAGAAACTGAGCCCTGCTTGTCCTTCCTTGCCTTCTTTTTCTTCTTCCTCGACGAAGTGGGAGCAGGCGCCCACTCATCCTCGGCATTGGCTTCACCAGCCTCACCAATCCCACCAGCGTCTGTGGGTTCGACGACTGGAGTAGTCGTGTCGATGCTGGCTTCAGGCTGCGACAATTCCGGAAGAGTTTCAGGCTGCGACAACTCCGGGACAACCTCAGGCCGAGTCTCTTCCACCTCCAACATGTCCCTGGGCTCCTCCACCGGCAGAACGCCAGCAACGTCCTTGGGTTCAACGTGTTCCGTCGTAGGCGACGTTGCAGGCTCGTCCAAGGACATTTGCTTCCCCTTCTTCTTTTTCTTGCTCTTCTTCCTCGTCGGCACGGCCCAGAGATCTTCAGCGTCAGCCTCCTTCGGTTGCTCCAGGGAGGGTTCGGCTACGGTTGGCTCCTCTGTGACGACATCACTGAGCGGTTTGGTGCTCGAGGGTTGCTCCTCACCCGGAATCTCTTCAGTAATTGACGTTTCGAGACCCCGAGCAGAGGATTCGAAAGGCACATCGTCGACGTCCGTGGCTTCATCCGCGGCCTCTCGTGAAACGTTCGCTGGGAATTCCAAAGACACCGGTGCGCTTTCCTCTATCTTGTCACCGCTCTCGCTGGCCTGTTCTGGCAACTGCCGCTCGGGAAGGGCAGGAGTCTCCGGAGCTTGTACGGCCTCCTGTACAATGTCGGCGAAGCCCTTCTTCCCCTTCTTACCCTTTTTCTTCTTGGCAGGAAGGGCCCATTCATCCTCGCCAGCTTCTACTGGGGCCGGCGGTTCGTCAAAGGGTGCCGGCGACTCCTCGCCCGTTGTTTCGGCCGGAGCGCTCTGCAAATTTGTGCCATCGGTTGCACGTTCATTCTCCACGGGCTCGACAAAAGGCTCCGGTGCTTGTTCTATCTCCTTCGGAGTCGACGGGATGGAATCTTGCTTCTTGCCCTTCTTCCCTTTCTTGTTCTTCTTTGCAGGCATGTACGCCCACTCGTCTTCGGCCGCGGCGGCCTCGGGGACAGCGGGTGAAGCGACCGCCTCCTCGACGACAGGAGTAGGCGCGACAACAGCTCCGATATCCTTCGGCAACTCCTCGGCAAGTTCAGACTCCAGCGGCGCGATCGACTGTTGGTGATGCGCAGAAGGAGACACGGCGGCGGGATCCACAGTCCAAGCGTCGTCGGCGTCTCGTGGCACTGGTTCAGCGGTCTCCAGAAGTGGAGTGGCGGCGGTAGTGCTGGAGATCTGTCCATCGGCGAGCGCCGCTTCTTCCTCCACCAGGCCTTGACCGGTGGTGGGGGGAGCGACGACACGCTCCTTGTCCTCCTCGCCAACCTCCTTCGACTGAGTTGGCAGTTCCCACTCGCCTGCATGAAGCGGTGTCTCCTCACGTGACTCTTCTGCCATCAGATTCGAGGGGTTTTCCTCGCTTACGGGAGCGCCGGGGTCGATGGGCATCAACGCGGCCCCGGGAGCGGGGCCACGTAGGTCGTCCGCGCCGCTGGCTGGCTGATCCGTAGCCGCAGGCGTGATTTCACTTGCAGCCTCGAAATTTTCCTCTGCAGGTTGCAGTTGGTCCACTGGGATGATTGCCGGGTCGCCCTGCGTTGGCGACGCCACCGTCGCAATGTCCTCGACGCCTGATGCCTCCAACCTCGGACTTCCAGGTGTCGAAGATTCAATTGGCGTCTGGGCGACAGAGCCACGTTTCTTCTTCTTCTTTTTGTCCTTCTTGCTTTTGCTTGGAACAGACCATTCATCCTCTGGCTGAGCTTCGATGGCGGCAGATGGATCTTGGCCGAGTGCTGCAGTTTCTCCAACGGGCGCTTCCTTGACATGTTCCGGCTCGATCATCTGTTGTGGCTCCGCAATCGTTTCATCGTGAATTTGCTCGACCGCAGCGATGTTAGCAACATCCGAAGATAGAATAGGCTCCTCAGTCTCCGAAGGTAGCGGAATGTTCGCAGCCTCTTCGGCGGTCGAAGGCTGCAATGTTGAAACCGGCTCCTCAACCGCAAGGTTTGGCTCAGTTGCGTTGTCAGTTGAGGAAAGACCCATAGCAGTTTGCTCTTCCTCCGGCATCGTCTCTTGTGTGATGGAACGGTCAAGGTCATGCAAGGCGCCATGCTCCCTATCCCTTGTGTCCGGCTCTCTCTCTGCGGCTGTTGCAGTGCCCATTTCGGGCACGTTGTCGATGCCGCCGACCGCCTCAATGTTCTCTGCGGGCTGTTCAAGAGCGTGTGAAGTGCCAAGTGAGTTAATCGTGTCCTCCTCGTGCAAGATCTGAGGTTCGCTGCGTTCAGCCGGGGTTGATGGCTCAGTGATGTCGACACTGGACTGCCCAGAGGCCTTCGACTTCTTGCCCTTCTTGCTTTTCTTTTTCTTGGACGGCTTGACTGCCCACTCGTCTTCCGGCAGCGTCTCATGGATGCTGGCGGTAGTTGCGGTCTCTTGAGGCAGCGCAAATGGCTCACTGGAGGCCTGGTTTTCAGCAAGAGGCTCGGAGATTTGTTCAACATCAGAAACAGCCAGTTCGGATTGCGGCTCTGAAACAAAAGGAGTGGCTGCCTGCTCATCGAAAGTGTGACTCTCAGCAAGCGACCCAGGTGCGCCGACGATCTCAGAAACAACGGGTTCGGCGTCATCTTTGGGTGTAGCGGTAGCAGTATCCTCATGCTCCCAAGAGGGCTCATGCAGTACCCGGCTTTCAGCACCCAGCTCAGGCACTTGCGAGTGCACGGGCACAGGAGCCGCCTCGGGCGAGATAGCGGTCGGCAGACTAGCCTCGGAACCCTTCTCGACGACTGGCTCCTCAGGAATCCGTTCCGGCCCGATCTCCATAGCCCGCTCGGCCTCGTCGAACTCGCGACGCTCGTCTTCAGGCATGGTGAGCTGCTCAGGTAGTTGCTTGTCATCGCCCTCAGGCAGAGCCACCTTGGCGCCGAAGAGGTCGCTTGGTTGCTTCTCTTGCACTTCTGCGACGGCGGGCTCGGTCTCGACCATCACCCGAGCAGCCTCGTCAAAGACCTGGGGCTGTTCATGTGGCGCTTGTTTGCCGACAGGCTCAACCTCAAAGGCACGGTCAGCTTCCCATGGATCCTTGTGTTCGTCCTCCGGCAAAGACAGCTGCTCGGGCAGATTGCCATGGGTCGGTCCGGGGGAGGTCGCGTCAGCACCGAGGAATTGGCTTGGTTGTTTCTCTTGCATATCTTCAAAGATAGGCTGGGGCTCCATAGCCCGTTCAGCTTCCTTGAACTCCTCACGCTCGTCCTCGGGCAAGGGCACTTGCTCAACCGGATCTTCCTGGTGGCTCTCAGATAGGGGCACATCGGGGCCGAAGAGGAAGTGTGGCTGTTTCTCTTGCACCTCCTCGACATGGACTGGAGTGGCAAAGGGCTCGGGGGCAGAAACAATATCTTCTTCCTGCTGATGCTGGTCCTTCGAAGGAACGAGAGAGAATTCGTTCTCAGGCTCGGCCTCAAGACGCACCTCCTCGACTTGTTCAGCGACGGTCGCTTGCTCGGAGGTCGCCGGCTCAAAGACACCAATCTTCTCAGGGACATCGTGATGCACCTCATCCTGCGGCTCCGCAAGGTCCTGATCATTATCTGCATCGGGCAGAGGGATAAAGACAGCATGGGGAACTTGGCCTTCCTCCACAGTCGTGACAGGCTCGGTGATGGGCTCCCGCGGCATGTCTTTCGAACCTGGCTGCTCAAAGTGAGCTTCCAGCGCAGCCGCGTCCACGTTGGGCGCCTCGGATACTGGCGCCTCAACAAACTGGTCCAGTTCAGACTCAGCAGGAGCCATTAGCGGGGCCTTGGACTCAGGCTCCTGCATAACCTCTTCCACAGGCGTGGTGGCGACATCAATGGGACTCTCAGAGACGCTCTTCCGGCCCTTCTTGCCCTTCTTCTTTTTCTTCGCAGGGACGGCCACGAACTCGGACTCCGGATCAGCTTCAGCAGTCTCGATAGGCTCTGCCTGTTGCAATTCCGCGTCTGGCGCTGCTTGCTCATCGAAACGCGTGGAGAAGGAAGGCTGGGCGATCTCCGGTTCAGCTGGCTGGACGGCAGCGGTGCCCTCCTCCAGCACCCCCTGCACCCCCCGCTCGTCCACCACCGGAGCATCAGTGATGTCCTCAGTTACCGACACAGGCTTCTCTTCGGTGGGCACGAGGTCAGCTGCGGGACTCGTCTCCTCCAAAGTAGGCTGTGTAACAGTCTGTCGAGGCTCCTCGATGGTCGATTCACTGGGCTTCGCCTCTTCGACGCCGAAGGTGGTCGACGCCGGTTCTTCAATGGGTGTCGCGAACCCCGAGCCGCTGACGCTGCCGCTCTTCTTATCCTTCTTCTTTTTCTTTTTCTTCGAGGATACGACAGGCGCGAACTCATCTTCCGGATTCACCTCAGGAGCCGGAGTAGATGGTTCAACATCGGGGATCTCTTCCGCCGGGAAGTCGCGGTTTTCCGTGGCAAATTCATGAACGGTGTGTTCTGGTGCTTGAACGACGGTCTCGGTTGGCTCAGGCTCCTCGGCAACAGGCTGCACGGGCATCGGCGCTTCAATAATCGGCTCTTGGGCGGTAGGCTGTTCGGCCACCGGCTGTTCAGCGATACGCTCTTCGACGACCGGCTCCTCGGAAATCTGCTCCTCGACACGCGGCTGATGAACGGCCAACGGTTCGAAGACCGGGCCCTTTTCGATCGGTTCTTCCTCGACCGGCGTCGCCAAGCCCGCACTCGTGCTCCCACTCCCGCCCTTCTTCCCCTTCTTCTTCTTCTTGTTCTTCTTCGACGACGAAGAAACCGGCGCAAACTCCGCATCCGGATCAACCTCCCCAGCAGGCGCCAACTCAGGTACAGGCACCGCCTCTTCAACCGCGGCGGCCTCATCAACCCTCTCATCACCAGCGCGAGTGACACCGGCATCAGCCAGCGCCTCCTCGACGCCAACGACATCAGCGGCAGCAGGAATACCCTCTTCACTCGGGAACACCGGCGTTTCCTCGACAACGGCAGCAGCAGCCGGCTGTTCCACGACGGGCTCTCGCATCTCCTCATCAGCAGGCGTAGCGAGGCCAGAGCCCGACCCGACACTGCCACCCTTCTTGCCCTTCTTCTTTTTCTTCTTGGAAGAAGAGCGAGACAGCACGGGTGCGAATTCCGCCTCGGGCTGCTCAACTTCCCGAGCAGGCTCGGCGTATTGTTCTTGGGCGGCCGCGTCCTCGGCGGAGAAGGCTGGTGCCGTTTCCTCGGCGGAGAAGGCGGGTGTCGTTTCCTCGGCGGCAACGGTTTGCGGGGCGGCGCCGGTGACGGGGCTGCCGGGGGTCGGGTCAAGAAGTGTTGTTGGTGTGTGGTCCAGCTGCGGCTGCTGCTGCTGCTGCTGGTCCCGAACGGCAGCATCTTCGACAAGCAGAGGCTCGTGGACAGCAGCAGCATCAACGGCATCGGCAGCTTCTGCGTCCAAAGCCGACGGTGCCTGTTCGGCGGCGGCAATGTCCGAAACGCCAACGTCCCTCTCCAGCAGCGGAAGCTGCTCACGCTCGACAACCAGCGGTGCCTCATGCTCCGCCCGTTCAGCGCCTCTCTCGGGCTCTTCAACGACCGCGAGCGGCTGCCTCCCCGTCTCAGCCTTGTATTCCGGCTGCAACGGTGCCTCGGCAAAAGGCGACCGATCGGTCTCAGGAAGAGGCACGTCTTCAGGCGCCATCACATCCCGCGCTTCTTCAGCTGCAGGCGGCGGCGGGGCTTCCTCGAAGACGGCAGCAGGATCGGCAGGCTGCTGCGAGACGCCCTCGCTCACGGACCCGCTCTTGCTCTTCCGGCCCTTCTTCCCCTTCTTCTTCCCGCCCTTCGGCTCTCTGGCCAGCAGCACGCTCGGCGCCTCCACGGCAGCAGCAGCAGGGGTCTGCGACTCGCTCTTCTCGCCCTCCTCACTCTTCGGCCGCGCTTCTCCAACACTCGACGGAGCGGCTTCGACGGCGGCGGCGGCGGACGGCGTCGCATCATCATCGGCGAACCACCCCTCGACCGCCTCCGCCGTATCCCTCTCCGTCGTCTCGCGCACCTGCTCGGGGCTGAGCTGCACGGCCTCGGCGGTGCCGGCGCCGGCGTTGTTGTCGTCTGGAGAGATGGTGCCGAGCTTCGCCGCCTTCTTGCCCTTCTTCCCCTTCTTCTTCGACGACGAGGAAGATGTCCGCGTCAGTGGAGCGGGCCGGGTGGGAGACGATGGCTGAGCGGCCGCCGGTTCCTGTCGTTCGCGGTCGGCCGCGATGCGCGCCTCTTCGATGGCGGCGTTGTCGGGCTCGCCGGCCATGAAGTCGTCGAGGGCGGTGGGTGTTGGTCGCTCCTCGACGGGAGCGGCAGCGGTTGATGCGGGCTCCTTGACGGTGGTGTTGGGTTCAGCCGGGGCGAGGTCTTCAGCGGGAGCGGGCTCGGTGAGGTCTCGAGACACGATGGGCGGCTCTTCCGTAGTGGTGATGCCTGGAGTTGTTGATTCGTGACCCAAATTCGAGGGATTGCTAGGGCCGGGCTCCTCACCGGATGGCTGTACAGCAGCAGTCGATGGCTCCTCCACGGGCGTGCTGGAGACAGCCTCGCTCGGCTCCGCGTCGACAACAGCTGGAAACTGTCTCTGGACAACCGTGAGAGGAGAGCTCGTCTCCCCGCGTGCAGCCTCAGCTTCAGGCTCTTCCACAACAGCCGTCGGCAGAACAACCTCTTCCTCTCTCGTGTCTCTCGGCTGCTCTTCCACCTCAAGAGTCTTCTTCTCCTTCTCGTCCTCATCATCACGCCCCTTACGCAGCTCATGCGCGACAAACCCAGCGGCAGCCGCACCACCCATCACCGCAGCGGCAGCAGCGAAATAATCAGCGCCCTTCGTCCCCTTATCCGCATCCGCATCCCAATCCTTCTCCTCACCGTCGCGATCAAGAGCCAACGCCAGCTCCGCCTGCTCCTTCTCCAACGATAACTTCTCAGCAGCTGCACCAGGAACGTCGACGACGAAATCGTCTTTCTCAACCTCACCTCTCGCACCGGGAAAACCATCCGTTGCCCCAAACGCCCCGGCCCTCGGCGTGCTCTGCTGACTGCCCAGCAAATCATCCGGAACGCCTCTCACGGCGCCGCCGGTATCGATCCGCAAACCCGCATGCCTCAAGTCCGGCGACGAGGTTGCACTTCCGAAGACGTCATCGGCGTCGCCGTCGCCCTCGTTCGCGCTCGCATACCCAACGTCTTCGCTGCTCCTCTCGCTCGCCTCGCCGAAACTCGCATCCCCCTCTTCCCCCTCCACCTCCACCTCCACCTCCTCCACCGCGCTCGCCCAATCCTCGCCGCCGCTCTCCTGGCTGACCGACGGACTCCTGCTGCTCGGCAGCGTCGGCAGCTGCTCGTCCTCTCCTCCCGCACCGCCGCCGCCGCCGCTACTGCCCCTCCTCGCCGCGTTCCGCTCGACGAGGTACAGCGGCCTGAACGTGCTGCCGCCCTTGAACTCCGTCGACGGGATCCTCTTGTGTTTCTGATGCTGCTGCTGATGCTGATGCTGCTGTTGCTGTTGCTGCAGCATCGGCGGCGTCGCCATCGTGCCGAGCGGATCGGTCGAGGGCGCGTGGTGCTGCTGCGGGGAGACGGGCGATCTGGGCGCCGCCGACGTCGCGTTGTTGTGGGCGCCCGTGCTGGCGCGCCGGCCGAGGAACGGGATGGGGACGGCCGTCGTGCTGATGGGTCGCGACGGTGACGACCACGAAGCGGCGGCGGGGCTGCCGACTTCGCTGCTTGGTCGTGAGCCGAAGCCTCGGAAGTGTATCGGCACGGCGGTCGCGGACGTCTGGCGCGGCATCATGCTGCTTCGCTTGCTTGTCGCCGGCGTGCTTTTCCTGTTGTTGTTATTGCCGAACTGTTGCTGTTGTTGCGGTGTGGTGGCGGTGGCGGTGGTGGTCGTCGCTGCTGCTGCATCGGGGCTACCGCTGGGCCTGACTTTCGGAAAGCTGAGAGGGGGCCCATTGTCATCGTCGGCAGCAGCGGCGCGGCGCCCGTCGCCTTCTTCTGTGGGAGAAGTGGAGCGGCTGCGCGGGAGGGGGGTGAACATCGGCATTGCGTTCTCGAGCTCGTCTTGGTGTTCGAAGTGCGCGGGGGCGATGGGGACGTGGTGGATGGTGGGCAGGGGAGGTAGACGCTCGGATTGATCACCTCTTGCCCGAAGCCCTAAAAAAGACTCGGCGCCGTGGTAGGTGTTGCGTTTGTCTTTAGTGGGAGTGCTGGCGCCGGTGATGGGGTCGTCCTTTGTAACAAGATGATTTAGCATGTCTTCGCTGTCGTCGATTGCGTTTGGCGACACGTAAGGAGCGGTGTGAACACCCTTCTCAAACGTAGAAGGAAACTTCGAAAGTTCGACTGGAGAAAGTCGAGAAGAAGAAGTAGAAGAAAGAGAGGGCTTCTCTGTCGTATGTACCTTGTAGTGTCGGGAATAATCCATACCTGAGTCGTCTCTGCTACCGCTCAGTCTCTTCTCCCGCCTGCCGCTCATGCTGGAGACCACAGAGCGACTGTCATCATCCGATCCGTACGAAGAGCCGCCATGCGTGGAGCTCCGATGCTTCCGTCTCCTGTGCTTGTGGTCATCCACATCGTTATCGTCACGAGCCTTGTCAAGGGACCTGGTTGAGCTCGTTTCCGGGAGGCTCTCCTTGGACTTCCCGAAAATGCTGGAGAAGATACCACCTTTCTTTTCCTTTTCCTTGTCCTTCTTCTTATCGTCGTCGAAGTACTTCGCCGGACTCGACACCACAGAGGCCGTGTCATCAAGGTCGCCCTCGCGCTTGGACCTACGCTTGTGCTTGCGCCGCTCAGAGTCATCCCGTTCGAGAATATCGCCCGGTTCGGAGCGAGAATCGCGATCGCGAAGCGAGTCATCGAAGATGTCGCTCTCCCGCTTAGATTTGCGGTGCTTGTGCCTCCTCGACGAATCATCGCCCTCATCGTCCCGGAACTCGGAGACCACAGACTTGGAATCATCGTCGCCAGTCGACCGATGCTTGCGGTGCTTGTGCTTGCGGTGGCCATCGTCGTCGTAACGGCCCTCGGACACAGATGATCGGGTCTCGTCGTAAGTGCCATCCGAGCGCTCACTCTCTCGACGACGGTGATGCCTGTGCTTCCTTCGGCCTTCCGAATCGCGATCGTCCGATGCGACTGATCTAGTGTCCGCCGGATCCTCGCTTCGTGGCCTGTGATGATGTCTGTGTTTCTTGCGCTCACCTTCATCCTCCAAAGCATAGCCACGCTCAGGATATTCCCCACGCGGCGGCGATGGCGAGCCGTACGGATCATGCGGCATTGAGACGCCAGCATGAATGGGAAATTCTTCCGGCTCATCGTAGATGTACTGCTTCTGCCGCGAGTCCTTCTCTCCGGTCGGCGACCAAGGGGGCGAGTCATCCTTCGGCAAAGGAACGTTGGCTGCCTCGTACGACTCGCTTGAAGCCTTCGATAGGTCTCTCCCGGCAGTTGCCGCCGCAGCAGCAGCCGCGGCATCCATGCCCATGTAGTCATCGAATGCAACTTCGGATCTCAATGGACTCCCCGCGCCAGGACCGCTTCCCAGCCGACTACGCCTCCTGCTGCCCTTCTTGTACGGCTGTTTCGCATCTGCAAGCTCGTCGTACTCATGGAATGCCGTGCTTGGAATAGATCGCGTAGGTGGATCAACAGGGTATGGAGCAGCAGAAGAATGGTCGCCATTCGAGGTCGAGGGATACGGCATGGAACTCGAAGGAGGCGATGGGGCCCTAGGCGTTTGCTGCGAGGGTGTCGTGGCAGCCCAGAGGTTATCAGGTTCAGCCTCCTTGCGCTTAGAATCAGCAAGGCCACCGGCAAGAATGCCGGCTGCTGTCGCGAAGCTCAAAGGCGCAGCTGAGCTGGGTTGATGACCGGCGTCAAGGCTTCGGCGACGGGAATCGTCGTAAGCGACCTCCGGCATGCGGCTCGGAGCCACACCGAAATCCGATTTGGCATCGCGAGCTTCACCGGAAGCGGACGGGTAGGAGTAATTGGGCTCGATGTCGCGAGGGTCACGATCGACACTGTCCGGCTTCTGTTTCTTCTTCTTGTCTTTCTTGTTGCTGGAAACATCTTCCCACAAGTCTTCAGCCTTTGGTTCCTCGATAGGAGTGGGAGGCAGCGAAGAGCTCTCCTCGCGAGTCGAGCTTGCGCGCTTTGCAGCCTTGTCGCGCTTCTTCTTATCCTTCTTGCTAAGCGGTGCATCCCAGACATCCTCGTCAAACTTGGCCTCGGATTCGGTTCTTGAATCTCGGTCGAGGTCTTTCAGGGAACCGGTAGAGGATGTCAGGTCTTCCAGCGTGTCGCCACTGGCACGCTTGGCCGCCTTGTCACGCTTCCTCTGCTCCTTCTTGCTTAGCTTCGGTTCGGCCCAAGAAGCAGTATCCGCTTCTTTCAGAGGCTCTTCGTCGTCCCAACCGCCAGGCATATGCGGCTCAGCTTCTTTCGGCTTTGATGCGATAATCTCCTCCACGGGCTCTTCGACGATCTCACCCTCCACAAAGCCGTGCCGACCAGCTTCGGCATCCGCGCCAGGGCTCGCGTCGTAAGCCGCAAAGCCAGGCACCGTCTCGAAGAAGGGCGTCTGGTACTTCTCGTCACCTGGGGTGATTATCGTGGGGGTGTGCTCAGGGGAGGTAGACTCGATCACTTGGCGGCCATCGTTCTCGAAACGCTTGATCTCCTCCACCGGAGAGGCGACATCCGAACTCCAGCTTTGGCGATAGTCGTGGACGTCGGGACGATAGGTCGTTCGCTCTCTGCCTGAACGAGGCGAGTCGGCCTCAACGACTATCTCGTCGTTTCCTTGGTAGCGGTGCTGATCCGCGTACGCGTGGTCACCTTGAAGCACCCAGTCTTCAGGGAGATGCCGGTTCATATCTTGGTCAGAAATGTAGTGCTCCCGGAAGCTCTCCGGTGTTCGCGCCTCATAGTGGAAGGTCTCGTCCGCGCCCCAGGTAACACTAGTCCTCTTGCGCTGCCTTTCTTCTTTTTCTCTCTCATTCTCGGCTTCTTTGATAGCCTCAGCAGCATCCTTCCGCGCCTCCATGTTAGGTGACGGCGGGGACGAATGTTCACCTCTTAAACTGCCAGCAAGGCTGACCGGCGGAGTCGGTTCGATGAGATTAAGCGTGGGGACACTGTGGAGTCTGTTTGACTTGTGGTCCTCGCCGTCCCTAGTAGCCGTGAAGTTGTACGGAGGCTCATACGGTGGCTCGACGACCACGTATGGCGAGTGATAAACCTGAACGTCCGCGTCTGGGCTGCGGCTGGTAACCTTGCTTGATGGCGAGCGATCGCGAAGTTCAGGGGGCGCCCAGAAGTCTTCCATGTCCTGCTTGTCGGCGGGCTTCTTCCAACGCTCCTCGATGTCCGCCATGACCTTCTTGGCAGCGCTGCGCGCAATGCTCTCTTCACGTTCACGGCTGGTTTCTCGGTCCGGGCTGCGCGAGGTGTCCTTCTTTTGGAAGTAGTGAGGATCCATGATTTCATCCTCATAGAGATGGTCGTCGTCAAACTCGATCTTGCTGGAACGCTTCTCGTCACGGTCCTTGTCATGAGCGATGCCAGCGACGGCAGCGCCCGCAGCAATGCCAGCCGCAGCAGCGACAGCAGGCGTGTTCCAAGAACTATGCTCTTCGGGCTCGACAATATCGCGCTCCCGAGCACGAAGCTCGCGATGGCGGGCCTCAATGTCATAGTCGAACTTCTCTTCACGCTCCTGTTGCCTCTTGGCCGCTTCATCTTCCTCCCGCTGGCGATTGAGCTCCGCCTCGTAGATTTCGCGCTCCAGCTTTTCGCGCTCACGCGTGGCAGCCTCGTGCTGCAGCCGCCTCCGCTCCATCTCCTCTCTCGCAGCCACCTCTCTGGCGGCAGCAGCCTCGGCCGCTTCGGCGCGCTCGCGCAGGATGCGCTGCGTCTCACGGTCGAGATCCGCCTTGTCTTTGGCTTCCTGCCTTGAGCGCTCGCGGGCTTCCGCTTCTTCGGCTTCGCGGCGAGATGCCGCCTCGCGTTCAGCCTGCTCCTGCAGTCGGCATTCTTGGAGACGATTCTCTTCCTCGATATGGCGAAGTCGTGTATATTCGCGTTCGCGCTCAATCTCGACTTCAAGCTCGCGTTCGCGTTCACGTTCGCGCTCCCTTTCACGCTCTCGCTCAAGCTCGCGATCATGTTCGCGCTCGCGCTCGCGCTCCTTCACCCTCTCCCTATCCTCCTTCTCCTTCTGGCCTCTCGTCAGGTCAAAGCCCACCGTCTTAGGCGAGTCGACCCTGGTCGAGGGCGAACTGGTTCTCCTCCTCGACGTCGAGGAAGACCGGCCGTGATGCGACGACGCTGCAATGACACCTGCGGTCGCCGCAGCGGCGGCACCCGCGATGGCGAGGTCGCGCTTCGTCGAGCTGTGGGTGTTGGTGGGCGAAGAGGCACGCCTAGGTGGCATCGGAGGCCGTTCTTCGAGCTCCGAATGCCCGGTCAGGCCGGGGAAGGTCGTGGGAGGGGCTTTGCTGCTGGGACCGCCGGAGAATACCGGCGGGCCGGATGGCGCTGAGTATGCAGGAGTCGGGGCGTAGCCGGCTTGGGTCGTGTACACCGGAGCGTTGGATACCGGCGTCATGGGTTGGGGTTGCTGGAGAGGGACGGCCCCGGGACGAGATGTCACGAGCGGTTGACCGTATTGGCCATGCTGCTGGGAGGTAATCGAAGCGGAGCGGCGGACAGCATCGAAAGCATTGGGGTCAGATGTAGCCACCGGCTCGACCGTCTGCAGTGGTGTGGGAACGCTGCTGGCACTGCTTCTGCCGTCGCCGGCAGCTGCACTAGCAAGGCCTGCACCAATACCGACGCCAGCAAGACCAGCGGCACCAGCCCTCAGGCTATCGTGAGACTTGCGGTTCCTTTTGTCCTTCTTGTTTCCCCATCTCCAGCTCCACTTGTCGGTTCCAGAGGCGTCGGAGCGGAGACTTTCCATGCTCTTCCGGCTCTTCGGACCATAGTCACCGAAAGCAAGGCCAGAGTCAACGCTAGAAGTGTCACTCTCATCCTCAGAGGCCGACTCCCATTCGCCTTCATCCGAATCCGAGCCCATGTAAGAGCCAGGCATACGGGTGCGGTCGCTGGAGTGTCTGGCGCCGTGATGCCCTTGGCCTCCACGCACAGCGCCAAATTCCGACCTGCGCTTACCGCGGTGCTTCTCGCGGCTGTTCAAGCCAGACAATGCTGCAGCAGTAGCACCGAGGCCGATTAGAGTTGCGTTGAGCTTCTCGTCAGAGTTTCGACGGTTCTTGCGTCCACTGTTGCGACGAGAGGCTGCGCTACTATGCCGAGACAAGGCACTGCCACCGTACGTCAGACCAGCATCCTCAGACGAGGAAGATGAGTTTCCAAAATTGAAGAAGCTTTTCTTTTTCTTCGCGTGGGTCTTTGCCTTTTCGCGCTTGGTGGCAGTTGATGGGCCAGATGAGAACATGCCTCCGAATACACTGCCAGTGTTCTCCTTTGCCGAGCGGTGCGACCTCGTATCATCGTGACGCGAGGCTGAAGAAATGACAGAGTGTCGGGTGCTCTGGTGGTGATTGCTCTGACGGTGGTCCTTCTCACCCAAGCCAAAGAATGAGGCCGAGCTGGAGGGCTCCTCGGTGTGATGTTTCCGGATGGCATAGCCAGGAGGGGAGTTCGAGCGACTCCTACTGCGACGTCTCACGGCTGCACCAGCCACAGAAGCTCCAAGTGCAGCACCGGCGGCTGCAGAGAAGAGACCACTCTTCCTATCCCTCGAATGTGACCGGGACTCAGAGTGGTGATGAACGACCTTGTAATCTTTCCGTTCAGTGGTATAGCCTCTGCTAGCGCGGGAGTCTCTTGATCTGCTCCTGTTGCGGACGACGCCGCGTGAAGTGACGCTCCGCCTATCTCTCGAGCCACTTCGGCTTCTCGCGCTCCGAGACGAACGGGAAGAACGGTGTCTCCGACCCGATTTTGCGCTATAGGTATCATCGAAATCCTGGTTCTGCCACCAGAGGGCTTTACCGACCTTGGCTATGCCGTAGCCTGCAAGGCCTTTGGCAACCCAAGAGTGGCTCTTGCTCTTGCGCTCGTCGTCTGAAGAAGAGTAGCCATAACGAGATCCTTTGTCAATACGTGAATGACGAAGAGAGCCGCCACTTGTACGACGGTGGGGGTGGTAGTGGTGCTTGCGAGGAGCCATTGATGGAGGTTCATAAGGGTCGAAGCAGTGGCGACAAACACCAATATATTCCGTGTACTCTTCCATCTTCCTCACGTCTTCGTGGTCCTTCCACCAATCAACAATCTTGTCGACAGGACCGCGAGTCTTGTGTTGCATGGCCATGTCGAGATCAGAGTAGGCTGGAACTTGTGAAGGGTAGTGGCCTCCGTTTTGTGGCAGCGACGAATGTTGGTGATGAGCGTGGTGTTCGTGCAGGCCGTATGCGCCAGCCGCCAATCCAGCCGCGCCTGCAGCGTAGAGACCTGCGTTAGAGTGGGAGGAGTGCTTACCTGACTTGCTAGGCTTGCTGGTGGCAGACTGGGCGTAGGCTGGCAAAACGGGCTCAGACTCGGCATAGACCTGGGAGGCGGGTCCATAGGTGGACGGTGCGGTGTAGTAAGGGGGGTCTTCAACATGCTGGTTGGAGACCTGTGGGTGATAGGTGGTGCTAGTAGTGGTTTCATAGATGCTCGTGGAGTTGTGGGAGGAGCTTCCGTGGTGTGAGTTGCTTGACTCGTGGGCCAAGCCATAGCCTAAAGCTGCTCCTCCAGCAGCGCCAGCAGCGGTGGACATCTTGCTGTGCATGGAGTTTGGCCGCGGCGGCTTAGCCGGTGGGTCTTCTTCGAAGCTACCGGGCATGGACAGGGGTCTAGGCGGCTTGACAGGAGGTCTGTCACCATTGATGGTGAGAGTTCCGTAGAAGTCGGCAGCAGCGCCTTGGCCAGTCTCTGCGGGGGGATTTGGCATAACGGATGCTGACATCAGGTGTGGTTGGGTGCCAACTATCACGCTTGGCGGATCAGGACGGATACCTGGTTGATATTGCACGGACTGGCCATAATCTCCGTAATAGTCAGAAGCGTGGCCAGTTTGGCTCTGTAGCGCACTGGGAGGCGGGCGGTATGCATTTGAGAAGTCCACGGGATCTTGTCCGGGAAATTGGCTTGCTACATGCGCATCCATACGCCCATAGCCGGGGGAGGTTGGACCAGTCTTTGATGGGCCATACGGAGCGGTGTACTGGGAAACAGTTGGGCTGGCCATCGGGAGGTCATATGCACCAGCGCCGCGGCCAGCGATGTCCGCAGCCTTCGGGCGCGCCGGCTCGTCCACAATCTCCGAAAGTTTACTACCACTCCTGGGGCGCGTCTTGGGTTTCTTCCCGGATTCCTCCCTCTCCTTTTCCCGCTTGTCCTTGCTATCCTTCGAGTCTCTCTTGTCCTTCCTTTTGTGTTCGCGATCGCCGTTTCTGTGGTCTCGCTTGCGGTCACGACTAGACGAGCGGTCACGGCGGCGCTCTGAACGCTCAGAGCGGAGGTCTTCGTCACGGTGCCGCTCTGATCGTGTGGAGCGGAGGTCGTCGTCGCGGCGCCTGTCGGAACGCAGGGAGCGAAGATCGTCATCGTCGAAGCCGACGCGCGACGGAGCGGTTCTCTCGGATTTCTGGTCGTAGTCCCGAGCGGTGGCGTAGGTGCCAATTGACGAGACGGAGGGAGCGGGCTGCGCATAGCTATTGCTTCGCGACGACAAGGTCGGGGGATAGTCGCTGCGATCCTCCGTGCGCGACGACGGGGGGTTACGCGCGGTGGAGGACGAGACCATCGACTCGGCGCGACGGCGCGACGACGAAGAGCCATGCTCTTTGCGGCGACCGTCGTGCGACGAGGCGTCGCTGCTCTTGCCAGTGATCTTGCTCCACATGGTTGTGCGCGCGTGGCGATGGAGCGGCGATGATGGGGTGGCGAGGTTCTATGCAGGAAACGGAATGAATTACTCTTGTCTGGGTATTGGGTTGCTGTTTTGGGTATCAGGCTTCAGGTCGTGAGTCGTAAGTCATAACATGGTACAGTAGTGCTGGGTGAGGGCGCGTCGCAGTCCGTGTCGCGGCAAGCGCAGTGGCCGGCGTGGGTAGTCGTTGCCTCAGCTCGCGCGCTGGCCGGTGCAAGGTGTTCGGTGTGCGATCTTGTGAGGGTTGCGGTCTCCAGCCGAGGGCGAATGAGAGGTGCAGCGCGCGGCGAGTTGTGGTTGGACGCGGGCTGCAGCGCACAGAGCTCTGAGCTGGCGATCCGAGCGGGTCGGTGATCACATTGCGGCCCAGCCACCGAATTAAAATCCGGAGAGCCGCACCCTCACGCAAATCCACACGTGAAAGCGTGATCGGAGCTCGATGTCAGCCCTACTGCCGAGACGTGTCAAATAGCATTCGATTCATCTGTCTTGCTGCTCTGCCAGGTATCGCCGGGCCCTGGTGTCGTTCCCGCGCTCCGTCGCAAACCATTGGAGCCCCGACGGCCCCCGCTCCTCCCTTGCGTGCAGCCAACTGACCGGTCGTCTGCATATGTAGTAATTTACAAATTCAGAATGGTATGCCTCGTCATTCCGCATATCAAAAAGCTCCGCCATTGCCCAGATTATGCAAAACTTGCGCCAAACGCCCGTCTAGGCCACCCTTTTGCCTCCGTCCATCCGGCCCTTTTCTAGAAGGGCGATCCCGTCGCCATGATGCGCGCCCGCAGCGCTTCTATCTGCGCTCGGTCGTTCGGCGGCAAAGCCGCTATGGTGTCCGGCGACATTTGCATCACCTGCCGAATCAGCGCCTGTTGGTCGAAAGGTACCTGTGGTTGAGCGGCAGGCTGCTGCATCGGCATCGGAGGTTGTTGGTATGGATTGCCAACAGGGGGAGTAGGGACGTTCATCACGCCACGGCTAGGCTGCTGGGGCGGGTACCCCGGGAATGCCTGGGGCGGCATGGGCGTGGCGGCAGGCTGTGGCTGAGGTTCCGCTTGCGGAATCGTTGTCGTGTCCACGACCGAGGTGAGGAGAGACTGGTCGATTAGTCCAAGAAGCAGCAGTGCCTGGAAGATGGCAAACGACAGCTGCGGGGCCTGTCTCAACAGTTCAGTGGCCTTGGCCGGGTCGGTGGTCACCAGTCCCTTCATCTGCGAGAGTATATCCAGCAATTGTGGGGGAGGGAGGGTTTGGAGCGTCTTGGAGATGGCGTCGGGACAGGTAAGGTTTGGCGGCACGTCGACGCCCGGTGGCAGGGGAGGGAGTGTGGTAGAGGGCGGCGCATCTTGGCCGTTGGAGGCGGGTTGAGGTGGGTTGTAGTTCGCAGGCGCACTATCGCCAGCACCGTTATCGTTGGAGTAGTCAACCCTCAACTTGCGGCCCATAAGCTCGTAATCGTTGAGGTTTCGCACGGCGGAGGCGGCGTCTTCAGCATCGGAAAACTCGGCGAAGCCAAAGCCCTTGGGTCTGCCCGAGTCTTTGTCGTAGACGAGGCGGAAGTTGAGGACCTGGCCAACGCGACTGAGGGTTTCGGTGATGAGCTCCTCGCTCACACCTTTGCACAAGGTCAGAAATGGCACGCATATGGCCGAGTGAGTGCATGCGACGTACCATAGGGGATGTTGCCGATGAAGACAACCCTTCCGCCTTTCTCTGGAGGCATGGTGAAAGAGGGCTGCAGACGCAGCGCGACAAAGGTTTCTGCGCTCGCGAAAACGGGCGGTCAGAGGCGGCTACAACGCGGATGTAGCTCAAGAGGACAGCTTTCGGCGCGTGGCTAACGGGATTTGCGGTGGGCGGGGGAGCTCGACTGTGACGCGGTAGCTTTGCTTTCGAAAGCTCCAAGGAAACTGCCCAGCAATTAAGATATGGTCCGTGCTCGCGTCACCGCCCGCGCGCCCAACTACTCTTTCTTCTGGCAGTATCCACGACTTTATGAAGCGCAACCAAGGTTCGAACAGTTGAAGCTCTTGTTGGGCGGCGCACGCCCGACAGCGCACTTTTTCACCTCACTGACCACTTGCAGGCCGCTTGAGTATCTGCGGCTCAGTTGAAATCCTCGGCCAGCGGGTGTTGGGCCATCTGACTACCTTAGTGCCCGCTGGCTTGACCGTACCTTGCGTCTTCCTAGGCAGGCTTTGGTAACTAGAGCTTCCGTGGGACACCACACCTTCTGGAAGCGCCCTCGCTGTCGACGCTGATTTACTCCAAGCCTTCCCATCTAACGATGCCCGCAGTCAGCATCACCGATCCAACGCCGGAGTGGAGCATGCGCTGCGATGCGGTCAACATGTGTTACACTGGCCGAATTGGTGCGCAGTGTGTAGATCAATGGCGTGCACCTACTTTGGCGCGTAGGATTTCCGCATCGGTGCGGCTAAGCGGCAGTTGGCCTTGTTGGCCTTCTCACGACGGTTGGAGGCAGAAGATGGCTCAAACGCACGGGCAACCTCAGTCATTCGCTTCAAAAACGGGCATTCGCAGCTCGAGGTGACACGGCGTGCCATGGGCTAGTTAACGGCAAAGCATCGAGGGGCCGCGATCGCTCCGGGTCGGTGGCAAGCAGCCAATCCACGGCAGGAGCGCTATACCCAGCGGGGCAAGTCCACGCAGCTCCGCAATCGACGACCACAAAATGCCCATCCCCACTTTCCTTATCGCCCACTCAAGCGCGCTGTCAGCGGTCCTCGGAACCCTGCCATCTAGCCGCCGTGGCCATTATATATAGCTATTTCGCGCCATCGTGTACCCAACGCCCGCTGCCTCATTCCCTCACTCTCCAGCCGCCATGTCTTATGCCGAGTCTATCCCAAACTTGCCTGTGCGGCCCGCCACGCAGACGGCAGCCCATCCGCTAGCACCGCTCACCGGGGACGAAATCAAGGCTGCATCCGCCATTATTCAGAGTGCCTGGCCGCAAGGCACGAACCTGCACTTCAAGGCCGTGACGTTAGAGGAGCCTCCCAAGGCCGAAGTCGTCCCTTACTTGGAAGCTGAGCACACCGGAGCCCCACGCCCCAACATCCGCCGAAAGGCCTTCGTGAACTACTACATCCGCAACACGGTACGTCATGGCATTTGGATTATCATAAGAGCGGGGAAATCTTCACTTGGCAAAGTCTCATTGGGTCCCTCAAAAGTGCTGACTTTGCTGACGCGAAACCAGAACAAGTACCACGAGGCCATAGTAGACCTTGGCGCTGGCAGCGTTGAGAGAAACGTCCGGTTAGGTCCCAATGTCCATGCGAATGGCGATGGTGATGAGATCGTGGCAATCGAGAAGACTGCATTGGAGGACGTGGGCGTGCAGGCCGAGATAGCCAAGCTGCAGCTGCCCAAAGGCACCGTGGTGGTGATTGACCCCTGGATCTACGGATCCGACGGCGTCGACGACGACGACCGCATGTACCAGTGCTTCATGTACATGCGGGACCCGCTCAACCCCAACGAAGCCGACTCCAACCATTACGCCCTGC
Source organism: Diplodia intermedia (assembly GCA_021495925.1). Taxonomy (NCBI): domain Eukaryota; kingdom Fungi; phylum Ascomycota; class Dothideomycetes; order Botryosphaeriales; family Botryosphaeriaceae; genus Diplodia; species Diplodia intermedia. The sequence goes on along the minus strand of JAKEKT010000090.1, from coordinate 60,665 downwards.
CCCTTCCTATTTCTCCCGTCATCAGCACCGAGACCATGACCGTCATCCGGATCGACGTCCTGCCGACGGGTGCCGACGAGAAGATCAAGCCCCTCGGTCCTCTCAAGATCCATCCGCCCAACGAGTACATCCCAGAGGCCCAGCAGCTCCGCACAGACCTGAAGCCGCTGAGAGTCGTGCAGCCCGAGGGTGCTTCATTCACCGTCACCCAGGAGGGCACGTCATCAGTCATTGAATGGCAGAAGTGGAGGTTCCGGGTGGGCTTCAACCAGCGCGAAGGCATGGTTCTGTACGACGTGCGATACGACAACCGCTCACTGTTCTACCGCATCTCGCTCTCCGACATGAACATCCCCTACGCGGACCCGCGCCACCCCTACCACAAGAAGTCGGCATTCGACCTGGGCGACGCAGGCGCGGGCATCATGGCGAACAACCTACAGCTGGGCTGCGACTGCCTCGGCCACATCTACTACCTCTCGTCCGTGTTGTCCGACGACAAAGGCGACACGGTCGACATGCCCAACGTGGTCTGCATCCATGAGCAAGACGCGGGAATCGGCTGGAAGCACACCAACTACCGAACCGGCCGTGCCGCCGTGGTGCGCAACCGCGAGCTCGTCCTGCAAAGCATCATCACCGTCTCCAACTACGAGTACATCCTGGCCTTCCAATTCAACCAAGCCGGCGAGCTCGCCTACGAGGTCCGCGCCACCGGCATCCTCTCCACCCAACCCATCGACGAAGGCCTCAGCGTCCCCTTCGGCACCGTCGTGCACCCCGGCGTCCTCGCCGTCCACCACCAGCACATCTTCTCGCTGCGCATCGACCCCGCCCTGGACGGCCACGCCAACCGCCTCGTCTACAGCGAAGCGCACCCCATGCCGCGCGACCCGGCGACCAACCCGCACGGCACCGGCTACACCGTCACCGAGACGCCCGTCACCACGACCGGCGGCTACGACCTCTCGACGTCGGCGAACCGCGTCTTCAAGATCGTCAACGCGGGCGTGCGCAACCCGGTCAACGGCGCACCCGTCGCGTACAAGATCCACGCGCCGCCGTTCCAGAAGATGCTGGCCGACGCCGACTCGTTCAACCACGCGCGCGCCGAGTTCGCCGACCACGACATCTACCTCGTCGCGCACCGCGACGGCGAGCTCTACGCCGGCGGCCGCTACACCAACCAGTCGCGCGGCGGCACCGGCGTGCGCTCCTGGGCCGCCCGCGCCGACCCCGCCCTCGACGCTGATATTGTCGTCTTCGTCCAGTTCGGCATCAACCACGTCCCCCGCATCGAGGACTTCCCCGTCATGCCCGTCGAGGTCCTCAAGGTCGCCCTCAAGCCCGTCAACTTCTTCGATAGGAATCCCGCCCTCGATGTCCCGCCGAGTGAGCAGGGGTTTAATCGCAGTACCAGTGCGCAGGAGAGGCATCAGCAGAGTGCGGGCACGGCGACGGTGGGGAAGGGCGGGGCGTTGGAGGGGGAGGGCGAGTGCTGTAGGCCGGGGAGTAAGCTGTGAGGGATGCGAAAAGGGTTAAGGTGAATTTCACGTAGTAGGCGAAACGGTCGCACAGGCGCGTGGATAGTAAAGAGATTTCTTGCGCAGATGAATTCAGGATTGAGGCTGCTATTGTTCCGCCTTGATACGTTGCCAGCCGCTTCAATAAATCACAATTTCCTTGTACAGCTCTGCCATTTCCTCCTCAGAAAGACTGTTGTGTTTACTTTCCACTTGATTGGATTTAAGACTGTACCAACTGCCAATTCTCTCATAGTTGCCTCCTTCATCAAGCGCACGCAAGAGCAGGCCCCGGGTGCCCTTTTTACGGCTCGTATAGAGAAGTATGCAAGTGCAACTGTCTCCCAAACCCATTCCATCGAAATCTTCATCCCACGAGGGGTCCAGTGTGCCAATCAAGGCGCGTAGAGGACCGGATATATCCGCATCATCGAAAGGGTCAGTAGGGATCGATATGAGCCCAACCATAACTCGCAGTCTCAGATATCCTCCAACAACACCACCGGTAGGATCTTCTGTTGCGTGATCAAGCTTCACTTCCAGTATCTTGTTTCCCAGTGTATTCGCGTCTCGCGGAAAATCATTAGGGTCGATGGGGGACAACGTTGATGCCCAGCTCCAAGTTGGAGCCAGCAATGGCCGTGGCCGTGGCCGCGGGGCCTGGAATCCGTACTCTGTTTCCCAGCACATTTCCGTGAGCAACTTGCTTTCCCAAAGACCCGCCAGGTAGACGTCCTTCACTGCCGCTTGCACTCTCTTTGCCAACCCTGAGATTGCAACAAGACGATCTGTTCTTTTCGTGAGAGTGGTTGCAGAGTAAATCACGAGGATCCTGTACCATTCGGTGTACACAGAATCTATGTTGGTTTCAGAGATATCGTCGACGTGGGTTGACAAGGTTTCCTTCGTCAGCTTTTCCAAATGGTACGACAGGAGTTTCGGGTTTCGCTTTTCGAGATCAGCGTCATTGTGAGACTCTCTCGGAAGATAGTCGACAGCTTTGAGAGTCCTGCATTCCCAAAAGACACCGGCTTTGCTGAAATTGATTTGCCGCGGTGCTAGAGCACGCTCTTGGATGACCCAACCCCGCTGTGCAAGAGCTCCTTTGTCCATGTGCAGTCTCCACAAATCCGTCCTGAAAAATGTGATAGCAGTGGTTTTCTTGGTGTTGTTTTCTTCATATGGGATGTGTGCTTTGAAAGGTTGTACTCGTCTCAGGTCGCGCGTGAAAAAACACCCAATAGAAGCGTTTTCGGCAGAAGATGCCGCAATGTTGCACCATGAATGGCTGTATACCATATCCATGACCCGAGACTCCCTCCTCCAATCTTCTTCGGAGTCTTGCTGGATGCACAAGGAGTCGATCCATAGGTACCGTATACCTAATCTCCTCGTAATCTGTACTGCATCTGAAAATGTCTTTGGAAGTGTTTCGACGGGATATCCGTGCTCTAAAAAGCGGCGAGTTTCGTTGGTAAGCATTATTGACACATGACCACCCCAACAATGTGAGAGCGTAGCGTATGCTGCTGGAGGGCGGCCATCGTCGATAGTAACCAGGGATATTTGATCCTCACTCCTGTTCAAGCTCTTGTGGATCGTCACGTCGAGTAGCCTTGTGGGCATCCATGAAAAGTCTTCAGGGTCGACACATGCCTCGTGGTCCTGAGAGCACGTTGATAACCAGGTGGCAATAGTATCAAACGTCTTATCGCTGTCAGTGTTGATTGATGGAGCGTCGTAACACCCGCTCGTTTCTGTTGCCAATCGCTTTTAGATTCATTTAAATTATCTATCAGGTGGCAAAAATAAAGTCTTACCTGAAGAATGGCGCCCGACGAAAATTATTTCCGAATATACAGCCCCACGAGTGGAACTCGCATAGAAGACATAATTAGAAAATGGCATAAGCCAAATGGAGGGGTCGTTCATCTCTGGCTCCTCTCTTATCGCATTGAGTAGCTCATCCCGTCGATCTCCAAGAAACCCGTCCATCAATTGGATGCAGAGCAGACACCCAGAATCCGCGGAATCGATCAATTCGGTCCACTTAGCGTAGTGGCGTCCATTACGCCAATTCGGAAATAGCTTTGCAAGAGTGCTGCGGCACATGCTGCAACAGGAACTCTCATTGTTCGGCGTAGATGGAGGCGAGCGACTCAGCGCAGATGCTTGGGGATCGGCACCGTGCTCCTGAGACATGAGCTTTACCGGGTGGGCCAAAAAAGACCGCAAGTAGGGGACTTGTCAAGTATTGGAAGTGTTCCTTCATGAAAGATCAGCAGAAGAATGGGGTGAAGGACATTAATGGTGCGAGGCTGCCTGTCCTTATAACAGCTGCCTGCAGCAGCAGGAACTGACAAAGTCCGCCGATTTCTGACGAAGCGGATGGTCTGACCTATCGGGTCCATTTCATTCCCAGGGTGCATTGGCGTCTCGCCGAAGCTAGATATTAAGCGACATGTTTGGGGGGCGGCCTCAGGGTATGTGATGTCACAATGCAGCCTCCCGTGCTCGTCCGCTTGAACAGGAGGCTTGGTTGGCTAGTCTTCGCATCCTTCATGTAGTGTGGTGTCAAAGCATTTCACAGCACAGCCATCATTTCGTATATCTGCGGGCCGTAGTGGGGGCCGTAGTGGGCGAGTCAAGAAAGGATCCGTGGCCACGCGTTATTGGTCGAAGACAGCCAGGACGTATCATAGGAAGTTCGCACTGAGAACACCAAAAGAAGCACCAGGAAAAGGAAAAAATATTGACCGGCGGCCCAGCAGGCCTGCCTCGTTCCTAAGGCCATAGGCGGGTTGTTTATGTCTTGCTCGATTAGGTTTAGCTTAGTTTGCTAGCAGGCGGTGGTATAACCCACCACCTGCGGCACCACCTAATCGATCATCCTTCGCACTCATCAAATATATATCTTCGGTTTACATGCTAATTGCCATAAATTACTCACAGTCGTACACATCATCATGAGAGACGAAAAGACAAACAGACATCTACCTACCAGAGCCCTTCCTCCATCCCCCTACGCGCCCCTCCACCACCGCAGACTCCACCTCTCCCTCCTCGCCTTCAACAACGCATACGCCAACAACCGATAAACAACCGCACACACCCCCAACCACAACACGTTCAACCTCGCATCCCCACTCTCCAACGCATACAACCTCAACACCTCCTCGCCCGTCTCGATCGGACACCTCCCACTCGCCAACCGCTGACCCTCCGTGCAAGTGAACCTGACCCCATCCAAGCTATACGGCGCAAGGTTCGCCACCACATACTTGATCGGCGACAGATAGTTCATATCCTTCAAGAACGCCGGCATATCGATGCTCATGATCCCCGCCATGATCTGCGCGACGCTCAAAAACACCGACGTGACGTTAACCGCAAACCCCGTATGCTCAAACAGGGTATTGAACATGATCCCCAAGCTCTCGCCACAGCTAACAATGCAAAAGCAATTAAACGCCATCAAGAAGAACAACTCCACCGTCCGCGGCAAGCCCACCGCCAGCACCGCCAACACCGCGAAGACCAAGCTCGTCACGACCTCGAACGGCACCTCAACGGAGGCGTACGTCGCAAAGAACGCCTCGACGCCGTACGCGCCGTCGTCGTGCTCGCGCGCGAAGACGTCGCGCTCGGCGGGGTACGCGGCCACGTTCTGCAGCATGCCGACGAAGTATATCGACGGTATCTCCTGCAGGAACCCGACGCGGTTCTGCACGCTGTAGTAGTCGCGCCCCAGCGGCGCGAAGAACAGCGCCAGGATCCCGCCCAGCCCGACGACCTGCATCGTGCGCGCCGCCATCAGTGGTGGCTGCCGTCGGATGTTGAGCGCCGCGCGCCGCACGAGGAGCGGGTAGGCGACGTGGAAGGGGGTCGTGCTGCGGGCGAGGCTGCCGAGCTCGGCCGGGGTGGTGGCCGTGTGTTGTTGCTGCTGTTGTTGCGTGGTGCTGGATGGGCGGCGGTGGGCGGTGGCGGCGTTCGACGGCTTCTTCTCGTTGTTGGTCCAGGTGTCGATCAGGTTGCGGACCGTGGCGCGGCTGGCGGCTTCCATTCTCTCGTGCTGGAGGTCGACGGTGATGAGGTCGAGGGCGAAGTCGGCGGGGTTGGTGCTGCGCGGGCAGGCGAAGCCTTGGGCGGCGAAGTGCGGCAGCATGTCCTTGCCCGGGCCGGCGTAGACGGGGAAGCCGCCGCGCGCGAGCAGCAGGATGTTGCCAAAGTGCTGGAAGAGGTCGGAGCGGGACTGGTGGATGGTCAGGATGAGCGTGCGGCCTTCTTCGGCGAGGCCGCGCAGGACGTCGACGATGGAGGTCGCGGTGAAGGCGTCGAGACCGCTTGTCGGCTCGTCAAGAAGTAGGACTCGTGGATCAGTGAGGATTTGGACGGCGATTGTGACGCGACGCTTTTCACCGCCGCTGATGCCCTTGACGAGTTCGCCTCCGATGAGGTTGTCTGCACAATCCTTTAAGCCCATCTTGAGAAGAATGTCATCAGCACGTTTGTTTTTCTCTTCCTTTGGCATCCATGATGGAAGACGAAGACCAGCAGCGAACCTGAACATGAAGTTAGCGGCAGTCTGTAATCAGATGGAGAGAAGTTTACCTGAGGGTTTCCCGCACGGTTAAACAGGCCAGCAAAGCATCGTCGTCTTGAGTCACATAGGAGATGATAGACTCGAGGACGGAATCAGACGGAATGGCATCGTTCACCAGCAGCTGGCCGGAGGAGTGGTACTTTGTTGAGAAGCTGTTTTTCAAGCGGTGTCCCATGGAATTCAGCAGCGTGGTCTTACCCGAACCAGAAGGGCCCATAATGATGTTCAGAACACCAGGCTCAAACTCGGCAGTGACAGGCTTGAGCACTTCCAACTGTTTCGTTTTTCGGCCCATCCAGTTCCGCTTCTCAATTTCCAGCGCATAATCTTCCAGCCGTAGCTTGACAGCCCGAACTTCCTGGAGAGATCTTGCAGTCATCTTTTCCTTGCCCGCCGACTCGTCGGATTCGTCCTTGCGCGCTCTTCCGATTTGCATCTCAACTTTCCAGTAACGAAGGATAAAGCCGGCGCCGAAGTAGAAGGCAATGACGAAAGCCAAAAGTATAATGATAGGTCTCCAGATCCAGTTCGAGGGAAAGCCGAGCTGTTCCATGATGTAATCGCCCGTGTATTGTTTGCAAGCTGGGTTCGCTGGTCCACCTTCCTCGGGGCAAGCATAAAAACGTCCGGCAAACTCGTTGGCAGCAAGGGCCCCGAAAGCGTAGAACTGTCCATTTGTCAGCTGCAAGTCAGAGTTCCAATGCTCGGAAGAAGCTTACGCAATATGCTATCCACTTGGTCCACCGCACATAAATTGGAATCGTGTTGGACTGAACGAAGTAGCCGCATGCCATAGATTGAAGGGTGTAGGCCATGTTGGCGACTAGAGATGCGCCAGCGAACGTCCTTGACACTGCGACGCAAGTCATGGCAAAGCAGACAGCAATGTACTGCTCGAGCAGGATGACAGCAAAAAACGTCATGAACTGTGTCCCTTCGGTGCGGAAACCGGCCATGAAATAAAAGATGAGGGAGAAAAGGAGAGGCACGGGAAAGTCTTCGATGAAAAGTCTGGCCAGTCTACGGCTGATAAGGAAGCCAGGGACGCTGACGATTCCTTCCCCACGCTCGCGGTCGAAGAGCTCAATGTCGATAGTCAAGCGGTAAACTTCAAACTGGAGGATCAGGTAGCCTTGGAGAGAGGAGGCAATGTAGAGGGCACCCTGTCGAGAACGGATTCCGGCTTGGTCCTCGCCCAACTGGAAGAAGATATAACCTGGACGGGCATCAGCTGTAGGTCTCGTTGAGAATGTTCAACATGCACGGACCCGTGATGATTGCCATTGCTATGGCCTCCAAAAAACTGCCAAACATGCCCATTGGGTCCCGGATGGTAGTGATCCACGTCCTTGCGGTAAGGACACGAATCTGACGGCCTAGTTGAGCATGATAGTCCTTACTCGAACGATTGGGCAGCGCCATAGAAGACGATTGGATATCGTCATCTTCGCTAAATTTCCCCGCAGCATGCTGGGTCCAAGCTGCCTTGATGCCTTCAACACGGGCAGTCGAAGCTTCTTCAAGCTCGGGAGAACGAATGTCTACGGCCACGATATCGATCAAATGCTCTGCCGGGTTGACAAATGGAGGCAGTTCATAGCCAAGACCGGCGAAATATGACAAAGCATCAGCAGCAGGCCCGGAGTAGGCAGGGTGGCCTTTGGTCAGCAGTACGAGATTGTCGAACAGATCCCAAATCTCGGAGCGCGGTTGATGTACTGTTCAGGTTAGCGCTGACGGTCTTGATACATTTGAGTGCCCGGGGATTTGTACTGGTTGTGATAATCGTCCTGCCCTTGCTCGCAAGGTTCTTCAGCGTACGGACAAGCTGAAAGGCGCTAGTTGCGTCCAGACCGGTGGTCGGCTCACTGCGGGCTTATTAGTGTTTGGGCAGCGTGAAAGACGGCACGTAGGGCCCATACTCAAGGAACAGAACAGAGGGATTCGCAAGCAACTGGGGCGAAGGGGTTAGTTTGTGCGACCACCTGCCGAGCTGCGTAATGATAGCTAACCTGGACACCAATGCTGGTCCGCCTCTTCTCGCCGCCGCTGCAGCCCTTGTGCACATTGTTGCCGATCCGCGTGTCAGCAGCCTCCTTCAGACCAAGCTCCAGGATGACCTCGTCAACAACGCGACGACGCTCATCCTTGGCCACGGACGGGGGCAGCCGCAGGTCGGCGGCGTACTGCAGCGTCTCCCTTACGGTTAAGGTGGGCTGCAGCACATCGGTTTGCATGACATAGGCACTGATGGCCGAGAGGTCCCCGACGACGTCGTGGCCGTTGAACAAGGTGCGGCCGGCAACATGCAGTCGCCGGCCGTGCATGCGGTTTGACATGACATTGAGCAGCGTCGTCTTGCCCGAGCCACTGCCACCAATGATTGCCGTCAGGCTGCCGCTCGGCATGTCTGCGGACACATTGTGCAGGATGGGCTTGAGGTCGCGGGCATCTGCAGCCTCGGCATCGGCATGCTGCGCCTCGCGCTTCGTTGCGGCCAGGGCGTGGAGCGCGGCAGCCGGGCCTGAGGGCGAGACGTCGACCTTGACGGCAATGTCGCGTACCGCGACGTGGACGGGAGCCACAGCGCGCAGCGAAATGTCGTTGCCGGCGCCGAGCCGGGGCGGGCCTTGTTTCACAGAGACATGGTCGTTCAGCGTGTCACCCGAGTCGGCGGTCTTGTCGACGTCGCGCTCCATGGTCAGCGCGGGATTTGTGTGGGCTCATCGGGCTCGTCGGTCGAGTTGCTGGTGTTGACAGAGCTAAGGGAGAAATCCCCAGCGAGCTGGGCGGACGAGAGGGCTCGTAGAACGCCGGCCGGCAGTCGCTCGGTACGCAAGCGAGCCGCTGCTGGGCGATGGACTGGACCGCTGCGCTGCACCGCCGACTCGACTTCAGCCGGCACGGCCTCGCGCCCTCTGGCCGCGGTAGCTGGTGAAGGGTGAGATGCATGCAATGGCGCACTGCCTTAGCGGGCTTTGCGCTCAACACCATGGCCCGCGCCCGCCAACGGTCTTCCTGGCTTCTAGCGCCCGCCACTATGCCTAATCCGGCAGTTGGCGCCTGGTATCACGAGGTTCCCCAGAGTTGTACTGCGTGATCTGGTCTCACAAGCTCACGTCTCAGCGCGCTGCGAACGCCTGCAAGCTGGATCCTGGACCATGCTGGACCATGGGCGCTTACAATCGGCTCGGCGGAGCAGGGCAGCCCTCGCCAATCGCCAGGATCCCGGGGGCAGGGCACGCTCTGTCAGAATCGCCGTTCGCAGTAAGCTCGTCAACTCAAAAAATCCCGTCACCCAAGTGGCCGGAATAACGCAGCAGCGCCGGCGTGGCTGATGGCTGAGAGCTGATGGCTGATGGATGATGGAGGAGGCAGCGGCGACGGCGTGAGGGAGCGAAAGCGAGCGGGTAATTACGCGGGTCGCGGCTCCGAAAACACCACGTCGGCGTCCTATGCCCCATTTCGGTCGCTGCCGCCATCCGTCTGTGCGCCATGCCTCAATGCATGTCAACCAGCAACCACACGCGCGCTGCTCAAGGGCCCGGCGCGATGGCAGATGCCACTGGTCAAGGCGCAGATCTCCCGACGCCTCACTCGCTCTCGCTGCCCGCCGCCTGACTCGCCAGGCTCTCTTTCTCTCACATCCGCAGAGGCAGTGGAGCCCGCGGCGATCGAAGCAATCATTGCCTGCGTCGGATGAAGACTCACCAATCGCCAGCACCGCCTGTCGCCGCCTCACTCGGCCGGCCGGCCTGTCCGCTCGGCGCCTGCCCTGTCGTCCCGTCGACACTCGGCGACGCGCCCTTCCGGAGCCCTGTGGAGTCGTGGGTGGGGACCGTTCGGCTGCTGTCAATCCGCAACGATCCTGTGGTGACGATGACGACTGCCGGGCGGATACACGTTACACCCCATGCCCGCGGTGCCAGGCCCACCACCCGTGGTCTGACGTTTCACCGGCTGCTGCACCATGGCCATGCCTCAGAGTCGACATGTGCTCGCTGCGGCTCATCACAGATGCAGAGAGCGCGCGTGCGCAGCAGCAGGCATGCGGGCTGGTAAGGCTGAGCGGCGGTGGCCAATCGAGCGGCTGCCACGCGATGCGGGCTCGGCGAAACGGCCAAGGATCGTGGAGCAGAGCAGCGCATTCGCGACTCGGAAGAAAGCGGTCTGATGAGGGCATGATGCATGCTGCAGCCGCGTCCTCTTTGAGCTTCGCTCGGCCGCCGCTGCGCGCATGCGCATCTTCTACAACACCACTCGCCAGCGTCGCACAAAGTCGCCGGGGCCGCTAGCAAACACCATCTCGAGCCCTTGCCCGTTGCGGCGCTGCCCGCGTTCGCGCGCATCCTTTGCTCGACTCCACGCCGCGCACGACGCAGGGCCCCCAGCCTGCGCGCCTGCTCCCCTGATTGATCAATTCATCTGACCACCCCTCACCACCAATCACCCCGCTAACACCCAGGCAGAAGCCAAAACAGCACGTCGTCGGAAATTGGGCTGCCCAGCACACCCTGCCCAAACAGGTTGGATTGCGAGAGATGAGGGGCGTGCGCACCCCTAGCTCTGCGATCGCCTTTTCATGCCAGATGGCACTTTCCGGTCATCTGAAGGAAATGCGCGAAAGCCACACCACACGGGCCTGCCAGAGCCCAGCGACGCCGACGCCTCCCCGTCTCCGCTTCCGAGCGCACCGGACTGCTGCGTGCACCCTCCACCCGCACGACCAAGGCCGCGGTGCTGCGGAGCTGCCACCGTTCGACGAGCTCTGAAACAGCATGAGTTGCACCTGCTTTCGGCACCTCTCGCCGTCGAAAGCCGCGGCGATCGACGACACCTGTCAGCAGCCACGTTCGCCGAGGCTGACGTCGGCCAGAGGCACCCCTGCATGCTGCAGCGGGCCTGAAGAGGTGTGCACATATTGCGTGGTGACACTGCGTATGCCGAAAACAGAGGCGTTGTGACGGGCGGCGGCCATCTCACAGCACCTCGCGGTCATCTGACTAGAGGTGTGTGTGCCCCGCCATATTAATGGCTGCCTGCACCCTGCCTGCTGGCCGTTGCGGACGTCAACTCACCAGCACAGTGATATTGACCATGGCCGGAGCCGGGCGGGTGAGAAGTCGCGGTGTCAGATATCGTAAGTTCGTTGTATAGGGCATGGGTGAGCACATCTTGGGATGCATCCTCTCCTCCGTCTTTCTGTCTACCTAATGACCATGTTCCCGCACGCTATGGATTCGACTGCCCCACTGCAGACGGAGCTTTGTTGCGTAAGCCGGTTGACGGGCAGACTATCAGCCGCCACACTCCAGCCAGCAACGCCTCCGTTGTCGCTGTACGCAAGCCAACATCGTCAGTTCCGGTATCCGCCTGTCTGAGACGCGGTGGGCAGTCGCAAAACATTTACCATGGCCAAAGCTACAGCCTATCGTCTCCCTATCACCTACCGAGGACCATGACTGCAGCGGCCGCTCACATGTGCATCTCACGCATGAAGCTGCAAAGACGCGCTGCCATCCTCGCCATCGAACGAGGAAGTATCATTCTGTACCACCCAAGTACTACTACTTCTCGTTCGCTTCCTTTCCGGCGACTAGCGCCATTCCTCCAGTGCCCTGATACCCAACGGGCATCCACTTTCCTCCTCACCACCCACCCCGATCCTTTCGCTGACCCCGACATAGACCAAAGATGCCCCACGCTAGACTACACACTACTTGACCCTGCCTCAACACTATCGTACCCTTGCCCCACACGCGCGCAAACTCCGTCACGGCCTCACACGATCGCGATCGTTGACGTCGGGAATGCCGTGCTTGGGCAAGCCGCGCTAGCAAAGTTGGGTCGACATGACTCGAGGTTCGTTCCAAATCACTCCATCTCCGCGCCGCAAGGCGGCGGCTAGGCTAGGCTTAGAAGAAGTGACGATGGTGCACCACGTTAGAGGAAGGTGGTGCGCGGCAAGTACCCCTTCTCCATTGGCTCGTAGGCGCCGCGACGGCGCCTTTCGAGGGCGAGAAGGATGTTATATTGATTACCTTTGTGGCTGCTGGCGGGGGAGGGCGACTACTACTGATGCGCGTTTTGCTGCTTCTGCTGCTAACCACTTTGCTTGGGGCCTGACTTGACTGACGCGCGGACTTTCGCCTCTTTCTGCCGGCTGCTTGGGAGTAGCGTCGACGAGAGAAGAGACGATGACTTTGCCGCTGCTGCTAAGCAGTGACCCTAACCTAAGCTAACAAGCCCTGCGTTGGTCTGCTGGCTGTCAAAGATCCATGGCGTCGTCGCTAAATAAAACCGGACCCCACCCACCTAGCCAGCCATCGTGGCTGATACAGTACTACTACGGATCTTGAGTACCGAGCAGTAGTGGCTGGTGTGGAGCATCGCGCAAGCGGGTAAAAAAAGAAATCAGGTTTTTCTTGCTCTCTTTCCCGCATCGCATCGCCCACCTGCTAAGATGGGGAATCTGGGTATCGGAAATCCATTACTCGTACTTTGCAGCCGCCGGGCTTGGCACATGCTTGGGGAGAGGAGGCACCGGAAATAATACGGAGACCCTGGTTGCTGTGGTAGTTCAGTTAGTTCGCATGTAGTGCGCTTAACCCTCGTTACACAAAACCGACGGCCGGCCGGCGGAGGGCGGATCGGAGAGGACTCCGTTGCCCGCCCAAACCCCGCGACAAAAAAAGTTCAAGGGTCTTGTCGCAGTGCAAGGGTACATCGTTTGACGGCCGGGCCGGTGGCGAAAACGTAGCACGGCACCAGCACTCGTGATGGTGAAGGAGGAATTCACTGCAACCACCGCTCTCTAATCGTTCAACTACTTTTTAGGTCTCTCTCTCTCTCTCTCTCTCCGTCCTACAAACAAACACCGACACAGAAAAGGACGCTAAGATGAGCAAGAATCAGATCGAGATTGCGCTAAAGCGGGAACCACCAGCCAGGACGGGAGGAAGCTGTTGGGACATGTCGGGCACTTTCTGCTCTTTTCTTTCTCCCTCTTATTCCTTGCTACGTACGAATCCTTCCTCGCTTCGAGACGCGCGATCCAACGGCTCGATCCGTCTTTCTTATTTCCTTCTGCTTCTCGTTTCACTACTGTGCAAGAGAGAGTCAATGCGTCGTCGTCCCTTCCCGCCTTGCCGGGTTTAATGTGGGGATTGAGGATCTGACCGGTCAGAGGAGGGGTATTATGACGCACGAATGCTCCGAGTTTTTTTCTTTTTTGGTTCTCTCTTCTTCTTTCAACAACGGGCGATGACGAAGGCTGGTGGCTGGGAAATGGGAAATGGGGGATGGTAGAGCTCTTGTGGTAGGATGTGGTGTCTGGGTGACGATGCTCTTGCAAAGTTATGCTCCTCCGAACCACATGTCTACGTCCACCCTTCTTCTCTTCGACCTTCCCACCACCATCCTTCAGCCCAGCCCAGTGCGAGATGGAACGCACAGTGATGAGTTGAACCCGTTGCATGACCGGCCGACGGGCTGCACGCCTCATAATTTCTGCAAAGACAGGAACCTGCTTTGTCGATGCCATCATGCATCTCGTCCCAACACTTGTTGGTACATACACGGCCCGCCCTTGGTTCCTGGATGCAGTGGAGCACATGCGCTTTCGTGCGTTTGAAGACGTTGCCCGTAGCACGCGGCACGCACACCACCCCCCCTCCCTGACGACGTGCAACCGACGAGACAATCGTGGCACCAGCCGTGCGCGCGCGCGTGCGTGCGGCGACGAGAATGACGACCACGATTTGCCCGCGCGCGCGTGCGCCATGAATCATTCAGCGGACAACGCGACTCAGCGCGCTGCAGCGGGAGATGTACCTGGACGGGAAACCGGTCGCTAGCGGAAGGTTCCACCGGGAGGGAGGGAGGGAGGGGAGATGACGGAAGGGGCGAGCTGTGGGAAACGGACGATGATGCGGAGGGGGGCGTACTGTATGTGGTGTGAAAGTTAAACGTGCATCATGCTGGCGTTCTCGGCAATGTTGCTCACTCTCTCTCCCTCTCTCTCTCTCTTTTCGCCCCCTTCCAGCCTTTCAGTGGCCCGCACGTGGCTTTTTTTTTTTTTTTAACCCTTCCCCCCAGGGCGGCAAGTCGCAGGGCAGGTGGCTCGAAGGGCCAGACAGACCGAGGCAATTACTACAGCCCCGGGCGAGGCTGATGAGGCGAGACAGGAGACGTGGAGGGATGTGGTGGTGCGGTTCCGACGTGCGTATCTTGACCGGTCAGCGGCGCCGAAGCAGGGCAGAAGAAGTTGTGGTCAATTAGTTGGCTGGATGAGTGGGATCCTCGGCAGGTACTTCCCGAGCCAGCTCGAAAATGCCGACGACGCAACGTCCGTCCCATCGCCGTCTCGGTTCGATGACGCCGTACCTTTCTTTCTTGCACGGCCGGGGGGAAAAAGAAATTGAAGCGGCGTTTGGAGGGTGGCACGCAAGTACAGTGCTTTCTCATCTGGCCTGATTCGAGTGTGGCCAGCGATGATAATAGCCGCCTAGTCTTTTCTGTCCTGCTTCCGTTCGGGCAGCCCGCGCCGAGCCTTTTCGTCGTCGTCGTCACTCCACGCCCGAGTCAATTTCGTGGGCCGTCTCCTGCCGTGGTGGGTGGGGTCCCCACTCGCCCCCCCACGAACGAACGGGAGGGCGACGGGATAGGTAGCTCGATGACGACAACCACGTTGCAGGCGGGACGGGGTCTGAATCGCGGGCGACGGGAGGAAAAAAAATTAAAGAATAAAAAATAAAGCAGGACGAGAGACTGAGACACATGAAGTCGAGAAAAGTGACTTGACTGCAAGGGCAAGATGACCGAGTGCAGCGTGCACGTTTTTGCCCCGTCACGCTGCAGTAGGTATGTACTGCTGTCCGTCCACCACCCGTTTTTTTTCTTGACTCGCAGGCACGCCTACTACATACTTACAATGCCCCTACATACGCGTAACGACCTAACACGCACAGACGTCCCTCAACCGTTTCACCTCATGTGTTCTCGGCCGTGAGATCTGCGGCCGCTTGACCTACCCAAAGAACAAGCCACGGCATAGGTACATACATACATACATGGCGGCGCGTGGCGTGGCGTGCGTTCGTTCGCCTCCCCCGGGCTCGGCACGGCCCAAGCATGAATGGATGGACAGGGTTTCCCTAACTTGTCAATGATCTGGATCGGAGCACGCGGGAAGAGATCGTCCCTCTTTTTCCCACGCGACGAAGCACACCACCTTTTTTCCCTCCCACCCCCCCGATGCGGGGATCGTTCCTGCAAGCCAAGCAAGCCAAAAAAGAAGCGGGTGATGGGGGACTACTGCGTGATGCGGGAGTCAGCAGTTGTGGTGGATGGAGGAGGAGGAGGAGGATGGGGGGCCAGCGGCTCCCCGGGATGCCTGATCGAGCCGAGCCTTGTCGGTTTCCCTTAGTGCGTTAAGCTCGACGTTGAGATGTCCGCTGTCTTCTACGTTGCCTGCAGAAAAAAAGGCAAGCCATCATGCGAGAGAGAGAGAGAAAGATATGTGGAAAGCAGCCGATGAGAGCGGCGGCGGCGGCGACTGCGTCCCCAGGACCTAGCCCATTCGTGAATGCGGACGACGGCCTGTGCAGCACACGGCGTACATGGAGGCGATCAACTACAAGGTCCCGGTGGTTACACGGCAGCAGGGTCAAAGAAAGGGGGAGACCACCGGCAGCAGCGAAGCGGGCAATGATTGCGGGGAGGCGGCGGCCTGGCCCCGCGTCTGTACTACGTGAGCCCTCCCGCAGATAATAAAAGAACTTCGATAGTCGACAGGCACCCCCGTTCGGGAAGTCGATAACACGCCCACGGCGACGGACCCTGGGCCCGAGGGCAAAACATGCCGAAGATGCCGAAGACGGCCAATATTCCTCGGCGATGCCGTCGGCAAGCACCTACATACATAGCAATAGCCTAAGAAGGAGAGAGGTAGGGCATCGACCCAGGGTGGCTTCCACGAGGCGTGTTGCACGCATGGAAGCCAAGACGGGATCAGGCACCACCGTGACGTTCCCTCTCCTCGCGTTTTCCCTGCGTTTCTGCGTATCTGCAGCGGTCGCCGCGGGGACCACCACCACTGCCACGACGACGACGACTCACTCCGGCTCATCGCCGACACGATCGATCATCGTAAGACAGCGGGCCGGGGCAGCAGCACGGCGAGCCAAACCGGCCGGCCGGCAGGTGGGGATGGTCGGTCCACGGCCGGAGCAAGGACCGGGCCTAGCTGTCTTTGGCCGAGGAGAACAGAAGTTGCGCCAGAGGAAGAGGCGAGTGTGCGGCGCAGCAGCAGGACAACAGAAGCGATGTTTCGATGCACCGCTGGAAGTGGGGAGGGAGGGGGGTCGGGGCTCACGTACGCAGGGGCCACGGTTGGCGGGCGGCGGATGAGATGCCCGAAGGGGACAGGAGACGCAAGAGGAAGCGCAGGACAGACGCGCGGTAGTCAATGCTCGAATAGATGGCAGCACGAAAGCAAGCAAGCAACCGCAAAGCTTGCTGTTCTTGGCAGGCAGACGACAGTGCTCAGATGAAGGCCTGAACGTCGGTCCAAATAGGCACGGCAGAGCGAAGGACGTACCTACGGCGCGGAAGGCGGGCCTTAGTGGCCGCGAGCGAAAGCACAGCCGCGGGCGCAGGCGCCAGGCGCGAAGACGCAAAGGCGCGGGGGCCAGCAGGAGGCGCCTTGGACGGTTGCGGCAGCGTCGCCGGCGGTGGAGTCTGTGTGCGCGCGAGCAGGAATGGAGGAAGGCGCAGGAGGACGCTCGGCAGCCAGCTCCTTCCGTTGCGGCAGCGGCAAAGCACAGAAGAAGCCAAAGCACAGCAGAAGCCACAACGACGCTGGAGGATGATGGCCCGATTGCAGCACTCCTCACCCGGCCAGGGCATACCGTGAGCGGCCGGCCAGTCCCTCCGTCAGCCAGCCAGCCCGGCCCAGGCAGCCGACGAAACAGAGCGCAGACGCGACTGAGCGAACAACCACACGCCCCCCTCGGCACCCCTACCTACGCCTGCGCACCATGCATTAGCGACCGCGATTGGTTCCCTGGAGTGCTGGCGATCGCCGCGCTGCCAGCCGCGGCCCCCGGAATCCAGCCAGCCGCGAACGCTGGGCTCAGCTAGCCAGCGGCGAGCTCAGCTCTGCGACGCTTCTGCTCGATGGGGAGAGGCTTCGGTTGATGAAGAAGTCGGCGGCCCCCGCTTCGGGCCTCGAGCGACGGAGCCACAGAGCGAGCAGCGGCGGGTCTGCCGGGGGGCGCGCATGGCGGCGCGTGTGTCCTGCATCAACCACTTCCCAGCGAGCCGGGGTCCGCCTTGTCATTTTCCAAAGGGTTGTCCCGGTCGATCTTCCTGCGGTGCCCACACTCCCCGATAATTTCGCACCGTTGGCGTCGACTGGCTGCCCGTCTGTCTGCCTGATCGGCCGTGCTGCTCGAGTCTGCGCCGGGCCCGTCTGCCATGCCCACGCGCCGGCGTTCGCTGCCCGTGGGTCAAACCACGATCACCCATGCTTACCCACCATGGAAAGGCCGAGTTGCTTGATGAGATGATTAGACAAATCCGCCGACCGTCGCACGCGAGGTGTCACTGGCCGGGCGAAAAGCGCTCGCGACGATTCGCTGTCGGGCGGCGCAGAGCCACGGCGGCCTACGTGTATGCTCGTGTGCCGCAATCTAAAAGGCCGCGATGCCCACTCAATCCGAGGAGACGGGCCCGCGGGCCACAAAAAACAACGTAGTGAGCGACAGCCATCGGCCGAGCAGGGTCCCTGTGGGGAAGACGTGAAGGGGTAAAAGAAGGTTAAGGGAAGTTTGGTTCAGGAAGCGGACACGCGGACGGACGGGCGGGCGGACGCGGGCGGCTGAGGTGCCAGAAAGCTTTGGTCGCCCGCCGCGACGGCACGCCCGAAATGGCTCTCGCTCTCCCTCGCGCCCGCCTGCCGCTGCCACGCTCCCTAATTCCCATCCGTCCTGCCGCGCCGTCAGTGCTTCGATAGTCGCGCTTGTTCTAGACGCGCGCACTGCACGCCCGTCGCAGTCCCCCTCTCCACCGCGACCTGAAGGAACAGTCGCTGTCGCTCCATGGACGCTTTGGGCCGATCGCGCGGCAGAGGGATGCGGTTGATCGAGACGCTGGCGCCGCATTGCAGCTTCAGCTGGGGCCGGCAGGGTACGCAGAATGCAGCACGGGAGGGGAAGGGGCCCAGGGCCGGCCTGTGATTGATCAATGACTGAGATGCAAGAAACCAGGCCAGCAGAGACGGAGAGGGCAAGTGGGCCTGCCTGATTTGATAACGCAGGAGAAAGGGAGCACTGGCGATCGGCAAAGCCAAAGCCTCGACACGAAGAAGCCGTGAGCAGGAGATACGTCGTCGTCGTAGCAGCCGGCGCGCAGCCTTCTTCCCCTCCCACGCTGCAACAGGTGTGCCCTGATGGGTCCGTCGTTTGGCGCAGCCCCGGGCCCCATCAACGCTTATGCACGCTCGATGCCGCTCTCCCTCGCCCGCGCGTCTGTGGACCCGCAGCAGCGCAGCAGCCAGCCGGAAGGACGGGCTGATCAAAGAGCAGGAAAAAATAGAGCGCCAAGGCATCAATCAAACAGGTGACGGTGGTGATAGCCGCCCAACGAACTCCTAGCCCACCACGGCATCCGCACCCGTACCCGACCATGACGAGGGCGACGATGATGATGTGGGTTCGGCCGGCCCGGCGCGGCCTATGTCCAGACTCATCCGGCTGATCCGCTTGGCTCTCTGGCCTCTGCTCGTCCTGTCGCCCATGGTCGTGTCCATCCGCAGCAGTCACAAATGCCCGTAATCGCATAGTTACCCCGAGGTCCGTCTTCCAGGCGGCCCATCGTCCCCGATCAAGCAAGGCGACAGTCGACGGACGATCGACTGCGCCCCTGGAAGCAAGCCACAGCTCCCTCACCATCGCGACAGACACTGTTCCTCCTTCATATCCGGAGGCGTTTGGCAGAGAAGGATTCCGGGTCTAAGAAGCTAGAGTGAAAAAGCGGGCAAATGCAGGGCAGGCGATGATGAAAATCCTCCGATGATACGACACGAACAAGCATTCTGCGCCGCTGACCAACGAGAATACTGCCTATACAAATAAATGCCCCGTTGCCCGCGTACGTGCCCGCTTGCAGCAGCAGGAACACTAGATGAAACGCATGGGCCCCTCCCTTCCCAATGACCACGGAGCGGGGACCGGGGCGGCGGCGGAGGAGCGTGCGGGCATTGCTATCATCAAAATTCAACCGCTGCGTTGGGGAGGGGGGAGGGGAGGGTTGTCGTGAAATTGCAGCGAAGCAACGCCGCAGTCCCGAGGCCGATCCCCTTTTGGGACGGGACGGGATTCTTGGGGCGGATGGGACGATGGGGCGCGCGCGCGGGCGGGGCATTGAGAAAGATGATGTGTGAGAATCGCATCGCCTCGCTTCGCGTCGCTCAGGGAAAGAAGAGAGAGAAAGAGAGAGCGGCGGCAGATCCACGACCGTCGTCGTCATCGCCATCATGCTGCGGTTCCGTCGATATGCTGTCGTTGCCGCTCCCCATGCCTCTTTGCTTCTTCTCCCACCGGCCGGGCCCCCATTCCCACGTTTTCTCTCTCTCTCTGCGCTTCTCTCTCGCGTCGTCCACGTTCGGCGTCGGCGCTTCTCCTGCGCCTCTTCATCATGCGTGTCTCCTCCCCCCGTCTCCGTTGCCCAACAACACACGCACCTCCTTCACACACCATGCCCCATCGCCCGGCCCCCTCCCAATAGGCAACGCCCGTCCGGCTTGCGTCCCGTCCGCCGGGCGGGCACTCTCCACTAAATGACAATCGTCCATCATCGTCGTCGTCATAAGACACAACGCGCGCGGTCGTCCGTACCGGCGCGGCGGGTATATACCAATGCGGGAAAAAAAAAACCAACAACAATAACACCGATCACCGACTCCTTGACAAGAAGAAGAGGGGAGGGGGGCCGAGGGGATGGGAAGGGAAGAAAGCGGAGAATTCCATGCGATCAAGTGAACGATCATCATCCATCGGCATTACTATCAACGGCAGCAGCACCGCGCGCGCGCGCGATCCCCCGCGCGCCGTTCCACCTGTGACCCGCATCATCAACTCAAGACAAGAGATGATGTGGCGACGGGCGACGGTGACGGTGACGGCGGCGGCGGCGGGCGGAGCCATTCCCGCGCCTCGTATCTGTTTTATCCATCCGCACGTGGTGGTGATGAAAGGAAGCCATGTGGTGCAGTTGCGGTGCGGTTGTTGGTGAGACAACGCCAAGCAAATGGCTAGCTGGGTAGGTAGCACCACCACCCCCGCGCCGCCACGCGGGCCGTAGGTACAACCGAGCAGCACATGTAGGTAGCAAAACCGCAAAGGGAAGACATCGCTTTTTCCCGTCAGAAGAAGCGGGTTCGGGCGTTTTATCTTCTGCTGCTGCTGCTGCTGCCCGACATGCACGTATGTATGTACATACATGCATGCTTGGGCTTTTGCTTTTATGGAGCACCTGCACTCGCTACTACTTCTTTACCCCGGCTTTTACAGTAGTTGCATGTATGTAGTCGAGAAAAAAGAAGAAAAAGAAAAAGAAAGCAAAGAAACGAAGCAGCAGCAGCAGCAGCAGCCCAAACCCTCCCCACCCACACACCCCCCATGCAGGTGCAACCTGCACCCTCACGGTGACTTGCCGCTTCGCCGCCTTTACTTCTTCCCTTCCCTTTCGCGGGCCGGCTGGCTGGCTGGTTGGATGGCCCGGGTTGCCCGGTCCGTCTGTCTGTCTGACCTGACCTGACCTGGGCATCTGGCACATGGCTGGCTGGCTGGCTGTCTGGCTTACATACATACCATGCTAGCTTTTTTGCCGGGGCGGTCGGTGGTGCGCGCAATCAATCCCTGCCCCTCCCTCCCTCCCTACGTTTCCCCCCCCCCCCCCCCCTCGTCCAAGCAAATCAAATCAGAAAACCAAGACGATCGTCCACGCCAAGGCCCCCGGCGCACAGCGATTAAGAAAGAAAAAAAAAACAAAAAAAGTATATACCCGGCCCAGCCAGCCCAGCCCAGCCAGCCAGGGCTCTCAGAGCTTTGACACGGTGTTCCCCCAGGCAGGGCAGGGCAGGGCAGGGCAGGGCAGGGCAGGGTTACAAGGCAGCCCTTTTTAGACTCCCGTCTCGGGTAACTTGCCTGCAACAACAACAACGCGCGCCGCCGCCGCCGACGCCGACGCAAAACGCCTCCTAAACGCTACTACTTTCATTCTCTCTCTTCAAACCAACCAGAGAGTTTGTTGAACTTTGTCTAGGCTGGTGGCCGCGAAACTCTACTCTCTGCAAACAAAAAATGGGAAATGACCGTGATGTGTGCCTTTTTTTATCTTCTTCGGCTCGGGCTGCTGTCCGGCACCGACCCCCAGCCCGCTTGCATGTGGTTGTGATTGCTGCCGCGTGGCCCCGCGGGAAGTTTGATGGATGGATGGATGTATGTGTGTGTATGTACATGCTACAGAAATAAGTACAGAAGGCGGGAAAGGGTAGGGTGAGGGGGGTAAGAGGAAATGTTTACAAAACGATGATGCGTCCAGCGCAGCGAAAACGTAGAAGCCGTAAAAAGCCAGTGGTGCGTAGTGCTTGCTCTGCAGAAGAAGGGGGGTGGTGTGACAAAGGTGTACAGAAAAAAAAAAAAGGCCGACGGGTCGCGGAATTAGATCAGTGGTGGACGGACGGGATAAGCGGAATGATTTTGTTTTTGCTGTTCTTCTTCTTCTTCCATCATCGTCGTCATCCACTATTGCGGCATCAAGCCTGCCCCCCCTCTCATCCACCTCAGTGAAACTCGAACAGATACTAAAAGCCGCCCATGTGTGATCAAGAACCCCCTCCACCCACCCCTGATGATTCGTATCGGTAACCGTATCCGGGGTAATGTGATGTTTGTCCGCCGACGACTGCGCCCAAAAAATGCAAAGGAGAAGAAGGACCAAGCGTGCTTGCTGGCGGTTTGCAAACCAACCAAAACAAGGAAAACCGGGGAACCGCCAAATACACTTTGCCGAACCCCAAACAAAACCGTATGTGTGCGGAAAGGAAAAAAAGAGAAGAAAGAAAAAGGGGAAATCAACTATCTCCATCCCTACCCGACGATGGTATCCAATAGCCAAAGCAAAGAAAAACAAGAGATAACAGCAAAGAATCCCCGCCCGCATGCATCCCGCACCGGCGAAACTCTCGGTGGTATAGAACGCCCAGGATTCCCGCCTACCACCCGCATTTGTAACGGAAATCGAAAACCCAGACCCAGAACCTGCACGCGCGCCCGCCCAATTCCAACCGAACCGATAACATGATAACCACGTGATGCGAAATGGCAAAAAAAGCCTCGAAACGCTAATTTGCGAAGAAGGGTGGGGAGCAACGGTGGTGATGATGATGATGAGCCGGACGACGCTTCGTGAACGGAAACTATCACCGAAAACCTTCCGGGGTCTATACCCACCCCCAGTCAACCGAGAGGCAAGGGTGGATCAAGTGATCAGGAAATCCCAACCCTTGTTGACGATGATAGTCTCCCAGTCCCACGAGTCCTCGTTGCCCGAGTCCATCATTTCCCACACCGTATGCACCACTTCGCGTGCGTACTTGATGTTGCCGAGGTGCGAGTAGGCTTGCAGCTTGTCGAGGCCCTCGCTGATGGGGGTGCGCTGGTGCTCTTCGAACGCGGCACAGCCCAAGAGGAACAACGGCATGAGAAGGACGCTTTGCGTATTTGATGTCGGGGGCAGCTTCTCGAGGTATTCGAGACCCTTGTTAACGGCCTCGTGCAGGGCGGGGTCCGGCCTGGAGGGCTTGATGGTCCGGTGGAGGTAGATCCAGGTGCATGCCTGGTACAGCATAGACGTGTAGTAACGATACTCGTCCTCCTGTTGGCACTTCCACTCGCGGAGATCCTGGTCAATGGAGACGGCGTCGTTGAGAATCTCGTAATCCACGGGCGGGTTGACGCCTTGCACCTTCTTGGCTCTGATCTTATCGCGCAATTTCCTGATGTTAGAAATAATCCGGAACAGACCATCCACGACGCCGAGGAGAGTGGCCGCTTCCGGTTGGATCATGTATTCCGGCAGGTGGAAGTCATCCATCATGAGAATACTTCTCCGGTCGGTGGCCGTCACGGAATTGGCTACGTCGTGGTAAACGAAAAACTCGACCAGGAAGGCTTGGAATTCCTTGTTGGGCGACTCTTGGTTCTGGATCAAGTGTCTCGCGGCATCCATGTGGGCGCGGTAGGAACCATCAGTTTCTCCGGCAGTAACGGACTTGAGGCAGAGGATCAGCGTCTGCGCGACCGTTGGGTCATCGATAACGGCCGTGTCATCACCGGAGAAACGCCGTTGCATGTTCTCGTCGGTTCGGAGATTCCGGATGGCGTTATCGAAATGGTAGGCCTGCCTGTGCTCGTACTCGGGCTTTTTCTCGCGTAATAAAACGTGGGAGCCGGCAAGGCACAGTAGCGAATGCATCAACCCCCGATGCCTGATGGCCATGGGGATCAAAATCTTGGTGAAAGGGTTGCCTCCAACATCGTCGAATAGGCTGAGCACGCGGCTGACGTTGAAGTGGAAGTGGTCCAGGAACTTGCGGTCAATGTCGGTCTCAATTCCGTCGATGAGCACGGGCAAATTCACGGACACGGAGCTGTGTCTGCGGGTGACTGTTGCAAATCATCAGTACGCGGCATCATTGACCGTGGTCTGTATACTGTACCAATAGACCTCTGCCTCCCGCTCTTCCAGAACTCCTTGGGCGGGTAGCCCTCGCAGTGGACGTTGTTCTTCTGGCAATGCAGGCCTGCGTTCAGATTAGACCATGGTCCGTGCCACAGCTATCAGGCGGGATCCTTACAAGCTGGCTTAGTCTCGTCACACTTCTTCTTCCTGCGCCTGCACGTTATACAGCCGGTTTTGGAGCGGCCCTTGGGCGGCTTGCTGATGGAGGCAGGCTGTGCGATGGGGTGCTTCCGAGGCCTGCCTCGGGGGCGCTTCACCACAATGCGGTCCGGAGAGGGCACGGATTCGTCGGTGATGGGCGAGATCTTGGACGTGTCGTCGTCATCGTCGAGCTCCTCGATCTTGGGGACGATGCCGTCGATTGAGTTGGGGTCCGGGAGGTACTGGAAGTCTATTACGCTGGGCGTGGTCCGCGGGGATTCGCTTGACGAGGGCGAGGCCTGGCTGGAGGAGGAGGAGCTGATGCTGAAGCGGGGGCCGTAGGACACGGGCTGGGGGCCAAACATGTCGGACGCCATGTTGTGGAGGAGAATTGGAGGAGAGACGGGCAGGACGGGGGCATCAGATATGCGATCTGACGCAGGGCTTCTGGCGCAGGACGATAGGCGAGCTCCCTCAGGCGCGTCACCTGGCGGCGGCGGGAGCTTGGGCTTTAGGGGCGGGGCGGACGGCGAGCACCGGATTATGTAGAGCGAAGGAGTGTGATGGAGGGCGGGCTGACTGAGCGTGAGCGAGGAGCGAGGGCGCGAGTCGGCAGGCTGCTTACCGCGAGCGGATCAGCGGCCAGTGATAAATGGGCGGGCGAAACAGAGGCGGGGGCGGTGTTTGGCGGGCAGGGAGCCCGTGGGATGGAAGCGGCTAGGCTGGCCGGGAGAGCAATCTGGTCTGCTGGCTGGTGGCGCGGGTGTGGGGTTCGCGGGTATACGAGGGCATTTTCCTGCTGGCATCGCCAATCTTTGCGATCTCAGGGCAGCGCTCAGGGAGCAGCGCCTGGGCGGGTGGAGCGACCGGGGGCGGCGCGGTGTTGCTGCGCGGGCGTGGAGGGGCAGCGAGAGTGGCGCCGCCGAAAAGCCGATCCTCGCTGCGGCACCTTTGACTTTGGCTAACGTCGCGTACCCGCCTGCATCCCGGCCAACTTTCCGCCGCGCGCTGATCAGTTGCGACGCCATCCCTGCGCGGTCAACCCCGTCAGGGCCAGCCCGAGTCCCTTGACCTCGCGGCCACCATCCGCCCGTGGCCCGCCCTTAAGCGCACCGCAACGTCGTTGACGCGCGCCCGCAGCAAGCACCCGCGCCGATCCTGGGGATCCCTTGGCCGCACGGCGCCGTGGCACCGCATCGCAGACAACAGATCGTGTGCAACCCACGCCAATCACCAGCCACTGCGTTGCGCCGCCGCTTGCCGCAAACTGCAGCCCTAAATCCACGCGTGTGGGGGCTGAGCAGATGCTTTACATGAACGCGATCGCCCAAGCCGCCGACGGAGCGACTGGCGTGTGATGGGATTGTGAAGCGCAGTCGGCTGACACGCGGCCGGACCGAGCATCGCAAGCCACTCCGCCTGCCTCCCGCCTGCCTCTCGCACGCTGCTATTTAGTGCGAGCGTAGCCCATTGACGCCCGGCTTCTTGCGGCCTGGATCGTTCCAGAAGGCCCAAAAACAGGCTGCCGTGCCAGAGGTGAGCCGTCCACTTGTGGCGATGGCTGTCAGACACATATCACATGCGTAGAGTGCTTCCCCACCACTTCGCCCTGCTCGCCCGTGCTGCTCCGGTTGAGGAGAGCCTTCGTGCCGTCCTCTCTAGTGCATTTGCTTGAAACAGAGGCCGGCCTTGCTGCTCCATTGGTGGCGCGACTCTTCCAAATCACCGCCGGCGCCGTTGTGGTGCAGCGACGTGAGCAGGTGAAGACGGATGCGGCAGCCCCGCTGCAGAGAGGCCGTGTCCGCACGTGGGCGCCGTCGAAACGGAGGTATGGTTGTGACCTCAGGTTGCAGATGTCCGCCGTGCCTGGGCCGGGGTTCGGCGGCGGAGCATGCTCCGCTCCAACAATCTCACTGCGCACAACCTCTGTCAACCGCCATTCGTGTGGCACGGCTTGGGGGATGTTGCTAGCCGAGCACTCCTTGCAGCCTCCAGGTTCAAGCGAAAGGTCGCACAAAAACGGCTCTTGCCCTGGCCGGGCTGGGCTGACTGCCGGCACCGCCTCCCGCCACACCTTGCGCACCTCGCTCGGCCGGCCTGCCGAACGTCGCCAGGCGCTCCCCTCCCATGCGCCCGGGCTTGGCAGGGCCAACGCGTGCGGGAGTGTTTGGACGTCACGATTGACTTCCCGTGCAGCATGCATGAGGTCCAGCGCGCTGGGGCTCGAGGTGGTAGTGCCCGGACCAGCCTCTCTGGGGATCCCACACATGCCTTCTGCAGGGATGGTCCGAATGGGTGAGCCCGGCCGGCGACGAGATGTGACCTGTAGCATCTCGGCTTAGGAGCGTTCTCAGGCGGCAGCATGGCCGGTGAGAGATTGGCAAAGCTGCGACACGGGTCGCGGCATGGTCGACCGTGGCAGCGTTTGGCTGACCGTAGGACAATGGGAATCCCCGTCCCGAAGTCCACCCTGCTGCCATTGAGGCTTGGCCACGGCGTGAGGTACCTGGCTGGACGGAGCGCCCGTTGGTGCTGTAAGCGGCGGAGTAAGCCATCACGTACCACGACGCCATCTTATTCGGCGATAGATTCAGGAGTACGAGGCACGATCGTCGCGATCGCATGCAGTATCGACAACGGCGGGCGGCGTCATTTTGGCTGCGCTGGCTGTACCACGCCAGACCGGCGGGTCTGGAACTAGCCCCTGTGCACGCCGCCAGAAAGCGTAACCGGCTCGCGTCCGGCCGTCTCCAATGCAGCAGTCCCCCAATTTGAGCAGGCGAAATGGGGCCAAGTGGCGTAGGTGCTGACCACCGGATATCGTTTGGCGAGCGACGGCAGAATGTTTATGCGTTCGTCAGAGGAGGATAAGTAATCGCTGGGAGCATGTCGATCGGCAGACTGACCCGTACCAGGCTGAGGGCCGGTCTATTGCCGCCACACGAAGCTTGACGCCAACGGAGGGATCGCATCAGGGGTCGCGTATCTGGTGGAACCCGAGTGATGGATAGCCCATGTCAGACTTCACGGCCGCTCATATGCGGATGTCAGCTCCGGGCTGATCGACAGTGTCAGTGGCCGGATTTAAGCACCAATACACAACATCCAGGGGGAGGGGAGCAGCCAGATGCTCTGGGTGAAACTGGACATATTGGCCGGCTCATTTGGGATCCAATTGGCCTTGCATGAGGGAGCCCAGCAGCAGTTCGACGGCCAGCGCGGGGAGAGGAGGTTGAATTAGAGGATGGTCAAAGAATGACATCGCGCCCATGGTTCGAGGACAGCCTATTCCCAAAGGGGATGCGCGGCGAGACTGTGTTTGCCTTGTTTGCAGGGCTGGGCGCGCACGGGCCGCAGGAAACGCGGTCGACGTGCAGCCGCGACACCAAAGCCAGCATTGCCGTCACCATCAGCACGCGCGCGCCGCGGCCTCCAGCACCTGTAGCAGTAGCCTTGCCAGCACCCCTCCATCACCGCTGTCGCCCACCTTGCTATGCCCATTGCATGATAGTCTGAGTCCGCGTGCCCGCGCACCCCTCGCGCCGCAGCCATGTTCAACTTCACTCCCCTTCTGGGCGCGCAGTCGGCCTCAGCCGCATCGCAGTCCCTGCTCGAGCTGGATGGCGGCATCAAGATCCTGGTCGACGTTGGCTGGGACGAAGCTTTCAACGCTGAGAAGCTCAAGGAGCTCGAGAGGTAGGACGCGCGCCCCAAGCAGCCATGCTTTGTTGATCGACCGAATCCAATGCTGACCCGGCTGCGTACAGGCAAATCCCAACCCTCTCGGTGATTCTGCTCACCCACGCAACAACCGCCCACCTTGGTGCATTCGCTCATTGTTGCAAACACTTTCCGCTGTTCGCTCGTATTCCCGTCTACGCAACCACTCCCGTTATATCTCTTGGCCGGACCCTCCTCCAAGACCTCTACTCCTCGAGCCCTCTCGCATCCTCAATCATCCCGGAAGCTGCTCTATCCGACTCGGCTTATTCATTCCCTGCCCTCCAAGGCGGCAGCCACCCCAACATCCTCCTTCAACCTCCCTCCACCGAGGAAATCGCCCATTATTTCTCGCTCATCAATCCGCTCAAATACTCTCAGCCGCATCAACCACTGCCCTCGCCCTTCTCTCCGCCGCTCAATGGCCTAACCATCACCGCCTACAGCGCTGGACATACTTTGGGCGGCACAATATGGCATATCCAACATGGCATGGAGTCGGTCGTGTACGCGGTAGACTGGAACCAGGCTAGAGAGCACGTTCTCTCTGGCGCCGCTTGGCTGGGCGGATCTGGCGCTGGCGGTGCCGAGGTCATTGAGCAGTTGCGGCGGCCAACGGCTATGATCTGTAGCAGCAGAGGTGCGGAACGTATCGCTCTGTCCGGCGGCCGACAAAAACGAGACGAGCTGCTGCTCAACATGATCAAGGAGACGGTCTCCAACGGCGGCTCCGTCCTGATTCCCTCGGATTCGAGTGCCCGCATCTTGGAGTTGGCATATCTACTGGAGAGCGCTTGGTCCGCGGAGCCTCATTCGCTTGGCAATGCCCCTTTGTACCTCACCAGCCGCACGTGTGGCGCAACAATGCGGTACGCAAGGAGTATGCTGGAGTGGATGGACGAGGGCATCGTGCGCGAGTTCGAAGTGGCAAGCAGTGGCCAGGGTGGGGACGATGTCAAACGTACAAGAGGTCAACAGGGCAGGTCAAGAGACGGGAAGGATGACGCAAAGAAGCCCAATGCGCCCTTTGACTTCAGAAATGTGAGGCTGTTAGAACGCAAATCCCAGGTCAGTCGCATGCTTTCCACGACTGGCCCCAAGGTCATCTTGGCAAGCGATGTCTCGTTGCAATGGGGCTTTTCCAGAGAGGCTCTGCGCAATCTCGCCGCCGACAGCCGAAATCTTGTCGTCTTGACGGAACGAGTTGCACAATCTTCAGACCTGAAGAAAGGACTGGGCAGATTGCTTTACGAGCTTTGGGCGGAACGAAGCGGCACCACGAAGTCCGCCGAGGCTGGTGAGGATGCTGCTGTGCAGCAGGCTGGCGGTGCCGAAGCAACTGTGGATGTACCTCAGGCAACACCGCTCGAAGGCAACGAGGTCCCGTTGTACCAGCATTACCTCGCACAGCAGCGTCAACTGCATAACACTCTACAGCCCGACGGCGCAACTTCGCTGGAGACCGCAGCAGATGTCATCGATGACCGCTCGTCAACCACCTCAGAGTCCTCGGAAGAATCGGACACCGAACACCAGGGAAAGTCGTTGAATATTTCGGCAGCCATGACGCACGCTCGACAAAAGCTGGGACTTAGCGATGCGGAACTCGGCATCAACATTCTTCTACGCCGCAAAAACGTGCACGATTACGACACCCGGGGCAAAAAGGGCAGAGAAAAGATGTTCCCCTACGTTGCGAAGAGAAGGCGCGGAGACGAATTTGGAGACCTCATTCGACCAGAGGAATACCTTCGGGCAGAGGAGCGTGACGAAGTGGACGGTCAGGACATGCGGAATGGCGCCGTGCAGAAAGATTCGGGCGTTGGCCAGAAGCGCAAGTGGGACGAACAGACAGGCAAGCCCGGTTCAGGCAAACGGCAGGCGGCGAACGGCACAACGAAACGCCGCAGACAGCAGGACGGCTCTGTACAAGGCAGCGTCACCAATGACGAGCAGGCCGAAAACGATGATTCCGGAGAGTCTGAAGACGAGGCCTCTGAGGAAGTCGTTGCCGGCCCATCCAAGATTATCTTCACGCGGGAGACTGTACGACTCGAGTGCAGGATCGCGTTTGTGGATTTCTCGGGCTTGCACGACAAGCGAAGTCTGCAGCTGCTGATACCCATGATCCGACCGCGCAAGCTCATTCTCGTCGGCGGTGAGCAGGAGGAGACGCTGGCGCTGGCGGCAGATTGCCGGAAGCTGATCGAGGCGGCGACTGCCGATACAACGGAGGCCGCAGTCGACGTGTTCACACCAACGATCGGTGTCACGGTCGATGCAAGCGTTGACACCAACGCGTGGACGGTCAAACTCAGTCAGAGCATCGTTCGTCGTCTGCGTTGGCAGAACGTGAAGGGTCTTGGGGTCGTTGCGATCACAGGGCGTTTAGAAGCGCTCCTTCCAGAGGAAGACGACTCAGCAACCGATGATGGCGGCATCAAGAAGAAGGTCAAGGGCGCCAAGGGCGACAGCCAAGAATCATCGGAACAGGACAACGGGAGCAAGGAAGTCAACATAACACCGGTTCTCGACATCGTGCCTGCCAGCATGGCCGCTGCTACGCGCTCGGTCGCCCAGCCTTTGCATGTGGGCGACCTGAGACTCGCGGACCTGCGGAAGATTATGCAATCATCAGGCTTTGCGGCAGAGTTCCGTGGTGAGGGTACACTACTTATCAACGGCTCCGTGGTGGTTAGGAAGAGTGGGACAGGCAAGATTGAAGTGGAGAGCAGTGGGTTTGGCGTCATGGGACCAGGACGGCCTGATGGAACTTTTTATGCCGTCAAGAGAAAAATTTACGAAGGATTGGCCGTTGTGGCTGGGGGGTAGGGAAAGGCTTGAATCAATGGGCTTTTTTGGGCGAGTGATCAGCTGCTCTATATTCTACAATGTCGTTAACTCATGAAGATTCAAGATATCCAATATCTTCGTTCCACGTTCCTTGTCATTTTGTTTCTTCATGTTGTGTTCACCGGAGCTACTCTACTGAATATCCTTGTGTTTGCACAGGTGCTGGATTCACACAGAGTTCCTCAGGAGTAAAGTCTCGTGCGTGCATGCTCCCCGTGGTTTATTTTCCTTATCCCCTGTCCCAAAGTTCTTTATCATGCTACTACAAGCACTAATCACCCGCCCAAATGCTGTTTTCATTGACACCCAATTCTCTACAAACCCCTCTCCACGTTTCCTCAGCCAACAAACAAGGGAAACAGAAGATGACATGCCAGCAAAGCAGAAAAACCTGACTTCCAACAGAGCCCAAATGCTCCTACGATTGTCTCTTGACAAACGTTGTTCTTTCGTGGCGTGCCACAGCTGCTTACAATAAGGGAGCACCCGCAACAGTCTGTGACCACCATTCCAAGGAGTTTATGCTTCGGTCTTCTGCCCACAGCTAAGAACTCAGGTTGAACACCACAAAAGGGCCACCTCCTTGCAAATACCGACACTTCTCCTTCATCCACTTTGACTGCTGTTCCCACAGTACAAGCGAAGCTCAAGGCAAGCCACGACGACATCCTCCAGCACCACACTTCGAGGCCTCCACAAAGCTACCCCTTCAATCAAGCCAACAACAACCCCTCAGCCCCCCTCGACCTTGTCCTCTTCAACAAAACACCCACCCGCCTCCCTCCCTCCCTCTCCCACAAAACCGACCAAACCCAGCCATGTCCCGCTTCCCACCCCACGCCTGGCACGGCGCCTACGGCGGCTACCAGCCCCCGGACTTCCTCGACCCCATGCTCGCCGGCGGCCCCGGCTTCTTCGACGGGCCCCCCATGTTCCCTCCCCCTCACCATCCCTTCATGGGCGGCGGCGGCGGCGGTGGTCCTCCCCCTTTCTTCGGTGGCGGCGGCGGCCCGCCTCCAGGTCCTCCCGGCGATGACGACGGCCACGGTTTCGGCGGCATGCCGCCTCCTCCTCCTCCCCACGGCTTCTTCCCGCCGCACGGCCCTCCGCCGTTCCGTCGTGGTGGTGGTGGTGGTGGCGGCGGCTTCATGGCGGCGCCGTGGATGGCGGCGCCAGGTTTCGGCGGCGGTCCCAACTGGCACTTCGGCTCGGACGGCGACGGCGACGACGACAACGACGGCTCGGACGGCGACGCGGCGAACCCCAAGACGCTCCCGCGGCGCACGGGAGGCGGCGGGCGCGCCGGCGTCGGCCTCATCTACAACCCGAAGCAGACGCGGCTGCACGTGTTCCGCAAGACGGAGATCGGGCCGTGGAAGGACGGCGCGCGGCGCGGCGTGGCGGTGCCGGCGCGGAAGATGGGCGGCTTCAACATCTGGGACGCCGACGTGGGCTGGTCGGTCAGGCAGCTGCTCGAGCACCTCGGCAAGGGCGACGACGCGTGGGCCGTCAGCGAGGTCACCGAGGCCGGCAACGGGCGCTGGTACAAGGGCAGCACCATCGCGTACAAGGACGAGCGCGCGGCGGAGACGCTGAGCAAGCAGGGCTGGACGGAGAGGAGGGGGAGGGGGTTGGGGCAGGCGCCGGTTTGGTTGGTGTTGCATAAGGTTGAGTGAGGGGGGCGCGGGCGGGCGGACGGGCGGCCGGCGGGTGGTGTGGTGGGGGATTTCTTGTTTGATTTTTTCTTTTTTTTTTAGAGGCAGCGTGGGAGATGCGGTGGGGAATGCGCCTTGAAATTGCTTGTTTCGGGAGGTGCAGCGGGCCTCTTCAGATCCCAACTCGTTATCGGAAAATTTGCAAGTGCTGTAGAGATTGTAGTCATACTACGGAGATCCTTTGATGTCAGCAATTTGATCTGGGTTTGTTCAGTGGCCGAGTATCTGGAGAGAGCGGTAAAAGTGCTCAAAACCAACGTCCGAAGGCGTCAGTAAGCCAGCTGCATTCTCAAGACGTTGCTCACAGTATGCCCACAGCCACAGCCCCGGCGGCGGTGACACAGCGTCAATGCCATGTTGCCTTACCCGCCCTGGCGTTACACGGTCAAGGATGAGCGGACCGCCCTGCATGGTCGGCAGCCTACCCACAGACCAAGATGCATCTTCTGTTGTGGCTCCGGCTGGCAGCACTGGCAGAGGGGTACCTGCATGGCTTACTGCCCTGAAGATTGACTGCCGTGATCGTCTGCCCTCGCATTTCGTGTCACTAGATCCCTCCGAGTGCCAGCACCTAGTACCAGCGCAGCCAGCTCGCTGATGGGGCTGCAGCCGACCGTAGCTTCCCTGGCCCGAGGCCTATGACGTGAGCCTGCTCTTTTGGGTCGAGCAAAACGACAAGCGGACCGTGCGCGCCTTATTTCTGGCGAATCAGAGCCACGCGCGGCGGCGGAAAGACGGTTGATCCACGGGACGGCTCGCTTAGTTGGCTCTAGCGCCCGCCGCCGAGCATAAGGGCCCTTCTCTTCGCCCGCCCTCCTCCTCTTCTTCCTTTCCTTCTCCACCACACTCATTCGTTCTTTACCGGCGACTGACACTCACTCACCCGATAACCGACGCCCATCCTCCGTGGTCGACACCTCTCACTTTCTTTGACCTCTCATCTCACTGCTTCGCATCCCAGCTCGTTCGCCAAGTGAGCCATGATGCTCATTCACGCGTGGCTCGCCTTCATGGCGTTCCTCCTCCCGGCGCTCGCCCAGGAGTAAGTGTTACATTTCCCTCATATCGTCCACTGCTCCTGAGTCTATCCCATTCGCTAATCGTCGGCACCCGCTTCACTGGAAGATCTTCCATCCGAAGTTCTCTCTGATCTTCCCCATTGTCACGTCAACACTTACCCTTCTACCCTAGGACTGTCACCATAGCAGCCAGCACGGTGACGATTACTACGGCTTGGACTACCACCGTTACTGGTCCCACTGTCACAGTGACGACCACTCTCGGCTGCATCTCGAACTCGCCTTCGACCACACCTCCTGCTGCCACGCCCTCCTCGACCTCTGCTGCGCTTCCGCCGTCTGGCTTTGTTTGCCCAACCGGTGGACAGCTCGTTCAGGCGATGGATGGCACTTCCACCCTCTGGCCTTGTGGATCCCCCGACCCCACCGATTCCATCACGGTCATGTCCGGCCAATCCACGTTTACTGTTGTTCCGCCCAAGGATACAACCAGTGAGGTTTGGATCACTTCCACTTCGACGCAGTTCATCACCGCCACGGACTATACTCCCTCGGAGTCTACCTCAACGTCCACGGCGTGGGTGACAAAGAGTGAGGAGCCTACCACGGTTGTCGTCGCGACCAGTTCTACTACCGTGTTCCTGGGAACCTCGACCATCTCCGATGCCTATCCAGAGTATGGTTCCTCTTCTCAAGGTTCCACCTCTCTGATAGGCACTCCATCATCCCCGGCGGTTACAAGTTCATCCAACGTCACCCTGTCATCTCCTCACGTGGCTACAAGTTCATCCAATGTCACTCCTCCCATGTCTCCACATGCCACCCCGTATGCGTCTCCGTCTACTGGCTGGGGTTATCATGGCTGGAACTCGTCAGGGTATACCCCGGGTCTGCAAAGCTCTGGATTTGTCACCGGAGTCACTGGTGGAGTCTCGGTGCCTCCTCACTCGCACGTTGACTCTACTCCGCTCACAACCCAGACCTCCACCCGCAATGTCACAGTAACTTTGACTTGGTATGACACTCCTTCGGCGGACGTTTCCATCGTGAGCAAGACGACGACAGTGCACGCTGCCAGTTCGACCCCCAACACCTTCCCTCCGTATTGGAATGCCAGTACCAGTGCGCATCCGACGCCAACATCTGCAATGTGCGGGGAGGGTTGCGACTTCGGCAACTTCACCATCAACGTCAGTGTCTTCTCCCCTTGAACCTCCCTTTCGGCGTGCACTTACTACACACAGTTTGATGAGGGCCATGACAACGTGGTCACCACTTCGGATCCGTTCGTTGGTGTTAACAACCCGACTAACCACCTTGTCTTCAACGAAGGCTTCGTGTACGTCCCGACGGATTCCGATGCAATCAGCCCTGCCTCGCCCCCATACCTGGTCATGTACTTGCCCAACAGGACGACAACCGCGTCGGAGCAGCCCGAGAATGGTTCAACTCGGAACGGTAGCATCAGCGCTGATGGCAATTGCATCAGTGACTCTGCCTTCCACTTCAACGCCTATGGCGGTTCCTTCTCCTGTAACAAGGGCCCCATTCCTCTCGATAGCGGTCCAGACCCCCTCAACTGCACCCTTGAGGTTTCCGGTTTCCGTTGGAACGCTATTGACCAGGTGGAAGGGCTCCATGCGATTTCGACTTTTGACATGGTGCCATGCTCGGAGGCGACTGTCGACGAGGACGGCAAATGCCAGCTGACCAAGGTTGACTTCGCTAGTGAAGGTGGAGACTTTACGGACCTGTCCTCGATCCGCATGAGGTCATACTACTGGAGTGACACGGCCGAAGACAGGGTGTTCTTCATGGACGACCTGCAGCTTGGCTGGACGAACAACAACTACACGGCCGGATTGACCCGTGGCGGCGGCATCTAAAGACGTGTCCGGGTGGTACTTCTGTTCTTTTTGCTTCAATTTCACTCGGCTGCAAGCCAAAGTGCACCTGGATGGCACCAGCACTGCGCACGTAGCTAGAATTTCGTGCTCTTCGTGAGTACCACACAGATAGCTGCGCTGGGTTCAAAAATCAAAGGGATTTGTTTTTGGTGACATGGAATTTTTCGCGTGCAAGATACGTTGTAACGCGCGGAAGTTGTGATCCGCAGAGGTACCGATGACCTCTTCAGAGCTGTCGAGGGCTGTGAAGCTTCGAGGCACTAGGTCGTATATACACATAACCCCACAAGTCCATCACGCGGGGTATGACGGACAGCGCATGGCTGATGGCAGTTTAGGGTTCGTGCGAAGTGACATCACCTAGGTAGTTGCGGGCGGATGTTCTTCAGGAACACCCGGACGCAGATGGAAGTGGGTCACGAGGAACGGCTCAAGGCACAATCGGCGCGATAGAAGGGCGGGCTGTTTCTAGCGGACGGACCGATGGAGGCTCGTTAATCCCAGGCAGCATGTGATGGAGTGGTGTGTATGGAACAACGGAGCCAGGCAGATGTCAGCGGCAGCTGACGGGAGACATGCTGGAGGGACTACTGCAGGTTAACGGCGGCAATATACGCAGGGCGGCGGTCAGGCAGCGAGAGAGGGGCGGATGATGCGCAGCGGCCAAGTAAGGTTGGAAGGCACGCGGAGTTCCGGCGGCAGGGCCCGATCTCGATGCGGCTTGCGGCCAGGGCGGCGCAAGGGACGGCGCAGCGATCCCGGTCAGCGGGCGCATGACGAGGGCTTGGTCGGCCCACGAGCAGCGTGGGGGAGGCGCGGGACGCGGTGGGAGAGCTGCGCGCTGGAGCTGTCGAGGGCGTCGAGGTCGAGTGAGACATGAGCTCATCGCTGCGAAGACGCGTGCGCGCCGCCGGCTTGCGTGACTCGCGCGCGCCGCCCTGCCTGCCGCGCCTCGTGACGGGCGCGGGCGGGCATATCTGGGCGCTGCACTGCCGCACAATCGCCATCCAAGACGCCTCTCTCGAACGCCGAGCGTGCATGGCGAGCGTTGATAGCAGCTCCGATCACAGCGCCCGTCACGGTCCTGGTCCTGGCCGCAGCAGCGTAAGCGAGCATCGCGACGGCCATCGTCCCGCCCAAGCCAGAGTCCCAGGCCCCGTCCCCGTCCCCGTCCCAGAGCCCGCGCCAGACCCAGTCTCCGTCCCGGTCCCAGCTCGCTCGACCGCCCGCCGCGCGCCCACCACGTCGCTCTCGACGGACTGAGCTGCAGCCTCGCCCACCGCCGCCGGGCCACGACACCGCCGCTACCGCTACCATGACCACCGAGAGCCAGCCCCCGCCTGCTCCGCCGCAGGCCCTCTTCTCGCCGCCGCCGCAGAGCCCAACCCACGATACCCCGCCGCCGCTCGCCAACCCCAGCATGCCCGCCCTCGCGCCCCAATTCCCGCCCCAGCCCGCCGCCAACGGCCAGCGCGTCCAGAACCGCCACTCGCGCGACTTCAGCGGCTCGCAGAGCAACGGCCAGGTCCAGAGCCCCACCAGCCAGCAGGGCGTGCCCATACAACACCGCGTGGCCAACGGCCATCAGGGCCATGTGCGCGGCATGAGCGGCTTCGACGGGCCTCGCAGCCCGCCCAACAGCAAGAGTGAGCGCCTGCGCCACAAGCAGCCCTCGCAGAAGAGCACTAGCACTGATCCCACTGAGCTCAAAGGCACTGCACACGTCCCGTGCAAATTCTACCGCCAGGGCGTCTGCCAGGCTGGCAAGGCCTGTCCGTTCCTGCACACCAACGACCTGCAGACCGAGACTGCCCCGTGCAAGTACTTCCAGAAGGTCTGCCCGAGTCCGTCCCCAAGCCCGCCGCCGCCGCACGCTGACACGTCCCCAGGGCAACTGCAAGTTCGGCGCCAAATGCGCTCTCGCCCACATCCTGCCCGATGGCAGGCGCGTCAACGGCCCGAACCTCGCAATGGGCCGCCATCCGTACGGCCGCCCGCCCGCGACCCAGAGCTCGCTGCTCACCATGCAGGCCATGGCCGGCGCCCCGCAATACCCCTACATGTCGTCTGACGAGCCCTACCTGGGCGCCCAGGGCAAGCACCTTCATGACATGATACCCACCATCGACCAGACCTTCTCCTCGAATCCCGGCTCCAATTTCGGCTCACCGCCAAATGACAGCCGTCTGCCAACGTCGCCCGTGCAGAAGGGCCTGAGCGTCCTCGATGCCCCGCTCCCCGCTTCTTTTGACAGCCAGGGCATTTCCCACATGGCCCGCTACGGTCCCATCGCCGCATCCGTCCCCTCGCGCTTCGGCTTCGAGGGCGCCTCCCCGCCGTCGTCGTATCAGAACAAGGCGCTCGAGACGTCTACATTGAGGAACTTGCACAGCTCCGCATTTGGAGACGAGGCGCTTGCAAGGAATGGTCTGGGATCATCCCCGCCCACGACGGAAGAGCCGATGATGGGCAGGCGCATCATGCACTCGGAGCGCTTCGCGAGACCGAAGGTCATGTCGGCGAGCTTGGGCACACGACCCGGCTTTGGCCAGGATGAGTGGGATGAGAACTTCGCATTCGAGGAGGACCTGGTCCCCAACAGCTTGCACGAGTTGCTGACCCCCCAGGAGAAGATGCGCCGCTTTTCCCGCGCCGGCGAAGACGACCAAGGTTTCAACCACCGTCAGTCACTTTCCGGGTTGGGCACTCCAGGCGATTCCAAGGTCGGCTCACCGCTGGGTTCCTCTCCTTCGCGTTTCGGCGCTCTCTTCTCCCGGACACACAAGCCCGCCGAGGAGATGTCGTCGAGCCCTGGCGCCAACGTTTTCGGCGTTGTGGGCTCCCCACTCCGCGGTTCTTCCCTGAACCCGAACGCCAGCCCGTCACTTCGTCCCATCGGAGATCGCAGGACCCCGTCAACCGGTGACGCTAGCCCATTCGGTCTTGCTAGCCCGCCGCGTCAAAGCAGCATTAGCACGCTCAGTCAGCAGCTCCAGCGCACTCGTCTCTCATCTCTTGTATCGGACTCCAAGCCGGAAGGACCAGAAGACAAGCAGCACCCGGGGATGCCTGGACGGTTGACTTCAGCTTCCAGCATTGGTTCCGTACCTTCGAGGGCCGGAATTGGTATGGACCGTGCCATCTCCAGCAGCAGCATTGGCCGCGAGCCCATTGAAGAGGAGCAAGAACAGGGTTTGTTCGACATGGAAGAAGAAGAATCCGCAGCCGACAAGGAGAAGAAGGCCAAGAGGTTGTCCAGCGGCCTTGGTGGAACCAGCTCTTCGCAAGGAGGTGCTTGGGGTGTCTTTCCGGGTCTGGGTGCTGGAGTTGGGAGCGAGAAGAGCTCTTAACTCTCACCAAGCTCAGAAGTACCTCTCTGGTATTACGAGTACCCCAGCTACTCAGGGTCTTCTCAAGAGTCGATCTGGGCATGAAATCGGGAACGAAGTATGAAGAAAAAAGACTGGTCTGAAGGATACAGGCCCTGTACAACCACACGAAAAATACACACCAGCACTTCTGGTTGCGGCATCATGTTCAAAACGGCGGGTCACTAAAATAAAAAGCAAATTGGGGGACACATGGCGTCATTCAAACAAATAGCGTTCCCTTTTATTCTGGTCCTACTTCCCGTAGTAGCGCTTAATGCTCTTGTCGTAGGCAAGAGAACGAGGTGTTTCGTGCAGAGAAGGCGAACGGTTTTTGATAATTTCTCCTACTGCTAGGGATCCTTTCTCATAGCACATGGTTGGCATATTGATTTTCTTTTGCACGTCAGGCATGGTCTTTCCAGACACACTTACTCATTCGCTCACTGGCTCCCTCATTCCCTCACGAAGAAACAAAAAGTATCTCATTGGTATGCCTGTCCTTCCCGAGGACTTTTTACTTTTGTTTCCTTCCCTTTATGACTCGGCCTTTTTTTTTGGTCCCTTACAAGGCAGCTCGTCGCCATACACACACCCGTACAAAATAACAATTACGAAAAACCAGGAGTACAAAACGGTAGTCTATTTTCCCTTTTGAAATTCTAATCTCTTGTCCTCCCTGAGACTGAGCTCGCTTGTAATCACAATTTTTTTTTTCACTTCTCATTCCATCTCTTTGGTACGGTATATATGCTCTCGGAGTAGTCGTCTACCACACTTCTCTTCCTCACCTATTTTTTTTTCTTCTCTTCCCCTCCGTCGTTTGTTTATATGACTGTATTGTGTCGTTGTCGTCTCTTCTTGATGATGATGATGTTGCATGGTTCTTTCCTTTTTTCCAAGAGACACTCGCTAAGGTTTACATGAATTGATGACGTTGATGTGGCTTTTTGGAGAGTGTTGGTTTTGCTTAGACTTGTAGCAGGGAGATGGGTTTATGATTGGTTAGACTAATGTATTTTGTGCGCTTTTTGTTTGCGGATATGTTTGGAAATAACTGTGTGTGTGATGTTGCGAGTGGTGCCACGTGCTGTGTGTGTTGTTGTTGGGATGGCAGGTTGGTTTTGCTTGATTGGAAGGGCGGTTGGAGTGTTGGTCGGAGTGCGATGTCACGCCTTTTTTTTTTTTTTTTTTCAAACACGCCTTTACGCTCGTGTAGCGTCTACACTGACTGTTTAGAAGTTTCTACTGGTTCGATGTTTTGCGAATCAGCATCGTGCTGACTGACATCATTGCGTCCTCGATTCGCAGCACTTATATTAGCGTAGACGGCTCGCAGTATTCCGTGGAGAGACAGCTACTTCCAAACCCGGAACGCCTCTGCGAGCTCTCCAACTCTTCGAAGGATAAAATCTGGAAAACACCGGTGCGGTCGATATCCTGCCTCGAGTTTTTGGCGCCATTGAAGGAGTGCGCGCAAACGTGCAATTTGACGGTACTGAGCCCCAATCATTGCCCGGGAACCTGCATTTTCAGCTCGATGCTTAGCCCAATGAGAGCGCGCACCGGTTGATGACGCCATGGAACTCAAGCATCTGATTGGGCTCTGACACGAGTTGATGGACACTGCAGTGATAGCGATATCAGTACCGAGGATGGGGATGCAAGTGATAACTCTGACCCTCAAACTCCTCGTGATGGCTCTAAAGCATCATCATTTGTCGTTGAAGGTATCAAAGGATACATCACACGAAGCCCGCCATCTGGGTCGGCCTCCTCAGGCTCATCCCCCGGTGGTAAAAGACGAAAAGGAACGCAAGTTTCTGACTCATCTCGACTTGGAGTCAAGCGTAAAAGGGACAACACGTCCTCCAGTCCCGGTGGCGGAGAAACTTTCAAAGATACCAGAGCACTCTACGAGCATCAGAATTCAAAAACAGCTTGCGTACTGAAGGAAGAAGACCGAGAGAGGGTATGACGCTTACGCAAGAGAAAGAACTGCGATGCAAAAGGCGGAGGACGGGGGAGGACACAAACCGAACCGTGGCTTCGAATGGTGTCGGTATCGAACATGTTGACTAGTTAGATAGATTGAAAAGACGTCCACTTTTCCTTCACTTCCTGATTAATCCATTGACGGTTGATAGCTCTCCGAGCTCTTCTTTCTTCAATTGCCAGCAGCTGAATCTCCGATGGGCCGAGCTCACCATTGCCAACAACTCCGCGTAATTTTTTTTCTTGCCGTATTTGCCTGCGATTTCCATTACTCGCTTCCTCGGCCCTTCCCTGAAAACACGCATCCTTCTTCCCCTTGCAGAAACCGAATCCCTGTACAAGCACTGTGGACTAGCCTTTTGTAGTGCACAGCTTCGGCTCCTTCGAGCTCTCGGCCGAGTGAACAGGACAAACATTGGCGTTCAATACCGAGAGCCCGCAGCACTGCCAGATGAGGGCCGGCCAGTAGCGGAGATGTTGTCTTCTTGTTGCTCTTCCTCTCGTGATCTGTGTTGTAAAGGGTTGGCCAACGCGGCGGTTGCGTCATCGACCAGGGGGTGCCGCGTGCGCCTGCCCGAGTCGCCCTCGGAGCCTCAACCTCAACCCCGCAACCCTCACCCATGCGAGGATGCCTACGCTGATGAGCTCGCAAAGCCCGGTTCTGCGCAGTGGCAAAGTGGAAGGTTGACCTGCAGGAAACATGGTGGACAAGGTTTCCCACCCTGGCCGCCGCAACCTTGAGCTTACGCCGCGTCACTCAACACTGGGCGCGTTTCATCGTCGTCGAATCGTCCAAACACCTCGAGTTGCGGCGGTATGAGCGGTCAACACCCAGCATGGCCCGGCTCACCCTGCAGCGCGGGTGATGGTCTCGGGGCGTCTACCTTACTTTGTTTGCAAAGCGGTGCGACTGTTTCCACTGGCTACCCGCGTCTTGTGAATGGTTGCAGCGAATGAGCGGCCGGGTGCGGCTTGGCTGACAGGTACAGTACGCGACCCTGTGCCGTTGCTGCCGTGGCACGAAGGCGACATCTCTCTGAAAAGAATACGAAGGACGCCACCTCGTCTTCAATCATGTCCAAAGCCGCGAAAAGGCGGAGCAAAGGCAGCGAGGCCAGATAAATCCTCCGCTATCACGTTTCTATCTGCCTTTCTCGTTTGCCACTGCCTTGGCCGCTTGGCCGGCCGCTCTTATCTCCTTCCCACTTCTCTCTGGATCCGCCCTCCGCCCCTCGTCCCCTCTCCGCCGAGATGCGCGCCAAGCCCGCCGTCCGTCTTGGATGCTTCTTTCCGCTGGGCGACACCACCGGGATGCTTCTTGCTCCTCATCTGCCTGCCTGTTCTGGCAACGCGTTCATGCATCATGCCCCTCTACGCCAATTCATCCCGACCTGTCGTCAGGCACAGCACTGCAATCCCAAGAGCTCCCGCCAAGTGCTGTGGAACCCTATCAATATCTTCAATCTAACTCAGGTCGAGTATATATAGCCGCAGCACTCTGAGCACTTTGACTGACGGCATTGCGCAGACACACCCCTCTACGCTCTCCACATTACGCTAAAGATGCGCTTCCTCGAGTCCAGTGCCGCCTTGGCAGCGCTCGCAGTTGTCGGCGAGGCCTCGACCCCTGTCGGTCACGTGCACGCCGTCCGCCCAGCATCTCTGCTGCAGCGCCGTGGTCCCCAAGTCTTCCCCCGGGACTGGCAGCCAGATGTCGAAAACTGGGGACCAGCGCCAGAGCAGCCCAACGAGATCACGGTGCAAGCCGAGACTGGGGCCAAGACGCCCGTCACGTCGGTGGGTGCGCTTCCGATTCGTCTGAGGAGTGAAACGTGCTAAAGCGTCAGCCAGGATGCGCTCCAAAACGACATCGATTCCGCCGCTCTCCTCGACCACGCCGAGAACCTGCAGGCCATCGCCTACCAGACCACCGGCCGCAACCGCGTGTTCGGCAGCGCCGGCCACAACTTCACTACCCGATATCTCTACGAGCTCATCTCAGAGCTGGACGAGTACTACGATGTCGAGTACCAGCCTTTCATCGAGACCTTCTCGGGCGGTAACGCCACCCTCGCTGTCAATGGCGAGGACCAGCAGGCCGAGTTGATGACGTACGCGCCCAACGGCCAGGTCGAGGCCCCTATCGTTGCCGTGTCGAACCTGGGTTGCGAACCGGTAGGCGCCTGTTGTCTTGTTCTCGTTCTGCAACGCGATTAGCTGACGACAAATTGCAGTCCGACTTCCCAGCGGAGGTTTCAGGCGCCATCGCGCTGATCTCTCGTGGCAGCTGTGAATTCGGTCTGAAGGCCGCCTACGCCGGCGCCGCAGGCGCTGCGGGAGCCGTCATCTACAACAATGTCAATGGCTCTCTAAGCGGCACTCTTGGTGCTCCCAACCGCACCGAGGGCACCTACCCGCCCACTGCGGCCATTTCTCTCACCAATGGTCGCGCAATCCTTGCGCTGCTCGAGGCCGGCGAGGTCACTGGCGACCTCAACGTCAACTCCATCATTGAGGATCGCGTCACGTGAGTTTTCCCAGCACCCAGACCGCACCAGAATCCTTCTGGCTGACCCCTAATGCAGCATGAACGTCATTGCGCAGACCAAGGCCGGCGACCCTGACAACGT
Organism: Diplodia intermedia; assembly: GCA_021495925.1. Lineage (NCBI taxonomy): Eukaryota > Fungi > Ascomycota > Dothideomycetes > Botryosphaeriales > Botryosphaeriaceae > Diplodia > Diplodia intermedia. The sequence continues at coordinate 17,383 of JAKEKT010000090.1, read as the reverse complement.
TATTTTCGTCGGCGCGCACTCCGACTCGGTCGAGGCGGGTCCTGGCATCAACGACAACGGCTCCGGATCCATCGGCATCCTCGAGGTTGCCCTGCAGCTGGCCAAGTACGAAGTCAACAACGCGGTGCGTTTCGCTTGGTGGTCGGCCGAGGAGTTTGGGCTGCTGGGTGCCGAGTACTACGTGAACCAGACGACGCCCGAGGACCTGGACAAGATCCGGCTGTACCTGAACTTCGACATGATCGCGTCGCCCAACTACTTCCTGGGCATCTACGACGGCGACGGGTCGGCCTTCAACCTCAGCGGGCCGGCGGGGTCGGCGGAGGCGGAGGCGCTGCTCGAGGGCTACTTCGCGAGCAAGGAGCTGCCGTCGCAGCCCACGGAGTTCAGCGGGCGCTCCGACTACGGGCCGTTCCTGGACGTCGGGGTGGCTGCGGGCGGGCTGTTCACCGGGGCGGAGCAGGTCAAGACGGAGGCGGAGGCGGCGCTGTACGGCGGCACGGCGGGGCTGGCGTACGACGAGAACTACCACGGCGCGGGCGACACGGTGGACAACCTGAACATGGAGGCGTTCCTGGTCAACACGCGGGCCATCGCGCACGCGGTGGCGACGTACGCCGACTCGTTCGACTCGCTGCCCGCGCGCAGCAAGCGCGTCGTCCGGCGCAGCCCGCTGGTTCCGAGGGCGAAGGCGATGGGCTGCCACCACCAGCACGCGGAGGAGGCCGCGGCGAGGTAGGGCGTCGACGGTGACGGGAGCAGAGGAAAGGAGAGGGTTGCGGTGAGGCGTGGCTCGGAGATAGCAGCGATGGTGCTGTAGGGCGAAAGCCGAGATAGTCCGCGTAGTATATTGTTCTCGAAATGGAGCGGCTTCTAGCTTCTCCACATGGTGGACCGGTGTTAATGCCGGCGCGCGTAGGCTATAGGGAGCCGCCAGTGGCCGTTTGATGGGCCGTGGCGCTTGGAGAAAGCCCCGTGTGGGCCCGTGAACGGCCGCTGCTGGCACTGCGGCGTCTAACGCACGCAACGAGGGCCGGCGGCGGATGACGAAGAAGCGCGCGGGATACCAAGCTTTGCGATCGGAGCCGAGTGGGCACGGCAGATTGCGCGGTCGCGTGCGTGGTGGTGGAAATACAACGGCTGCGGTTGGCGGGCAATTGGACGGCGGCGCGGTTAGGCAGGCGCTCAGGCCGGCCTCTTCATCTATCGCGTCCGTGCCGTTTCACCACGGCCGGGCGCGCCCCTTCGCTTCCAGCAGAAACACCAGCCGCGTTTCTATATGCGAAACACCCCCCCGGCTCGCTCGGCTAGCCGGCCAATGCCCGTCCGCGGATTGCCGATGCTGATTCGGCTCCAGCCCGCCAGGCCTCGCCCAGGTCCCGTCTGGACCGATCCGAGCCCGGACGCATCACCAGAGGGGAAACCCACTGCCGAGAGTCGAGTTTCGTTTCACGCAGCGAGATGACGGTGCCAGCAGTGGAGCGCTGCATGCCCCGTGGCTGAACAATTATGTCCTCCCCATTCGAGCCCGCCATAGTATATAGTCCCGCCAAGCGCTGCCCCGGTGCCCGCCTTTCTTCTCCTTCACGCACAGCTGCCAGTTCAGCACGCATTACCTTCTTTTTTTTTCTCGCTGTCATTCTTTTCAGCCTCGACGGCTCCAGTCGTTCGCCTCGAGCTATTCTATCCTTTGGCCAGGTGCCGGATTCACCTTCTTTGACCACATACAGTCCTTACACTCACTTCCCAAAACAACCACCAATATGCGTGCCAACGTTGCGGCCGTCGCCGCCCTGGCTGGTGCTGCCCGTGCGGCCACCTCCACGAGCGCCTACACCGACTCGACCACCGGCATCAAGTTCCAGCGCTGGCAGGACGAGACCACCGGCTTCTCCTTCGGTATCGCTCTTCCCGAGAGCCCCGATGCCAAGACCGACATCATCGGTCAGATGGTCGCCCCCGGCTCCGGTTGGGCTGGTGTCTCCATGACCTCCTCCATGATGGCCTCGACCCTGATTGCTGCTTGGCCCAACGGAGAGGACATCGTTGCCTCGGCCCGCAAGACCAATGCCTACTCCAACCCCTCCGTCATGGACGCCGTCACCCTCACCACCATCCCCGAGGGTACTTTCGTCAACTCCACCCACTACTCGTACACTTTCCTGTGCAGTGGCTGTGTGACTGGCGACTCTGGTGCTTTCGATGTCACCGGCACCACCGGCGTCCTCGGCTGGGCCTTCTCCAAGACTGCCCCCACCTCCCCCAGCAGCGTGTCCGCCACCCTGAACTACCACGCTGCTGGCTTCGGTGCCTTCGGTATGACCATCGCTGACGCTGAGTCCGCCGACTTCGCCACCTGGTCCAAGCTGGCCACTGGCACCTCGGGCTCCAGCTCCAGCAGCGCCTCCAACTCCACTACCACCCCCGCTGGCTCTGCCACCACCCCCTCCAGCACTCCCCTCGCCACTCCCTCCACCCTGAGCGAGACCTACGACTACATCGTCGTCGGTGGTGGTGCCGCCGGTATCGTTGCCGCCGGCCGTCTCGCCGAGTCCAAGGCCTCCGTCCTCCTGATCGAGCGCGGTGGTGCCTCGTCCGCCTCCAGCGGTGGCAAGGACATGCTTGACTGGAACAGCACTGTCACTCCCTACGACGTCCCCGCCTACGGCTACGCCGTTTCCTCGACCGGTGATGTCTCTTACTGCACCGACACCGCCTCCCAGGCTGGTTGCATTCTCGGTGGCTCTTCTTCGATCAACGCCGAGATGTTCGTCAAGCCCCAGGAGGCCGACTTCGAGAACTGGCCCGCAGGATGGTCGTGGGCCGACGTCGAGTCCTCTGCCGAGGCCTTCTACGAGCGCAACCCCGGTACCACCCTCCCCTCCGCCGACGGCCGCCGCTACAACCAGGGCGTCTACGAGACCCTGTCCAAGCTTTTCAAGAGCAACGGCTGGAGCGAGGTCGACGCCATTGAGGAGCCCAACAAGAAGGAGAAGGTTTTCTCGCACCCTCCCTTCAACGTCAAGAACTCTCTCCGTGCCGGCCCCGTCTTGACCTACCTGCCCGAGGCCCAGGCGCTTGACAACTTCAAGCTCCAGCTCAACTCCAAGGTCGTCCGTGTCATGCGCACTGGCTCTTCCGTCACCGGTGTCGAGATCGAGAACGCCGACGGCGCTGCCCAGATCATCAACCTTACCAAGAACGGCAAGGTCGTCCTCGCTGCCGGTGCCCTGTCCACCCCCCGCATCCTGTTCAACTCTGGCATCGGTCCCGCCGACCAGCTCGAGATCGTCAACAGCGCCAACAACGGCATCACGCTCGACTCGGCCGACTACATCGAGCTCCCCGTCGGCAAGGGCCTCAAGGACCACCCCATTCTGTCCATGACGGTCAAGGTCGCCGGTGGCAACATGACCGTCTTCGACCCCACCAACCCCTCCGACTCGGACATTGCGCTCTACAAGCAGGGCTCGGGTCCCCTCGCCGAGGGCATGCAGCGTCTCAACTTCTGGACCAGCGTCGAGGGCTCCGACGGCAAGACGCGCTACGTCCAGGGCACCACGTCCGTGTCCAGCTCCAACGAGATCAAGGTCAAGGTCTACCTCACGCACGGCCTCACCTCGACCGGCCGCCTCGGCATCGACGAGTCGGGCGCCACGACGCTGATGACGGAGCCGTGGCTCACGACGGACGCCGACAAGGCCGCCATCACCTCCTTCCTCGACGAGTTCTTCGGCTACGTGCAGAAGTCGGGCACCATGAGCGTGACGTCGACGACGGGCGCCAACGCCACCGCGGCCGACCTCATCGCCAAGCTCACGACCGGCTCGCACTTCGTCGGCACCGCCAAGATGGGCACCGACTCGGGGCTCGAGGCCGACGGCACCGCGGTCGTCGACACGGACTGCAAGGTCTACGGCACCGACAACCTGTACGTCGTCGACGCCTCGATCCACCCCGACCTGCCCACCGGCAACACCCAGGCCATCGTCTACGTCGCCGCCGAGCACGCCGCAAAGAAGATCTCCGGCCAGACCACCACCATCTCCACCGGCTCGTCGTCGTCGTCGTCGTCCGCTGCTGCTTCCAGCCAGAGCTCCTCCGTCGCCGCCTCCTCCGGCTCCGAGACCGAGTCTTCCTCCTCCTCCTCCGCCGTCGCCGAGCAGTCCGCCTCCGAGACCTCCACCGTCGTCGCCGCCACCACCCCCGCCCCTTCGTCCGCCGCCGAGGGTTCCTCGGCCAAGTCCACCGTCACCACCACCGTCACCGTCAAGAACACGTCGATGACCACCGTCTTCGTGACCGTGGCGGCCGGCGACGCTGCATCCACCTCCGCCTCGGCCACCCCCGCCGCCGCCATCGCCGCGTCCGGCTCCGCCGTCGCCGCCGTCGGCGCCGCCTCCGTCGAGACGTCGACCTACGTCGTCTCCGCTGCCGCTTCTTCCGCCGCCGGCGCCCAGCAGGGCCAGGGACAGGGTGGTCAGGCGGGTCAGGCCCAGGCCACCACCTTCGCCACCCAGGTCGTCGCGGGCGCCACGCCCTCGGCGCTGCCGACCATTGTTGCTAGCGGCATCGCGAGCAACTGGACCAACATCATCCCCAGCGCCGCGCTGACCCAGGTCATCGCCGTTCCGACGGGTGGTGCGGCGGCGGTTGGTGGAGAGGCGTTGCCCGAGGGGACGAGGATTAAGGATGTTTTGGAGTGGTTTACGTTTGTGTTTGAGAGCGTTGTTAAGGGTGCGCTTAGGAGGTAGATGTGTGTCTCATGTGAAAAATGATGGTGGGGATGAGATGGAAGAGGGAAGGGAGGGGATGTTGAGCTTTTTTCTGTGGATGGATGGTGGAAGCTTCTTGTAGATATATAGTTGAGTTGTTTAACTTTTTGCTTTTTTGGTCGTTTGCATTGCGTTTTGCGCGCGGTGTTTTACGTACTGCTGCTGCTTGTCGATATTTATGTTGCGGAAAATTAGTGTTGTTGCTGAACGTACGGATATGGGATGGTTTAGTATATGCGTGTTGTTTTCGATTCGTGTTTGTGATTGTATAGGGACCCGACTCTTTCATTAAGCCGCAACGACGACATTATCACTCTTATTACCGAATGTAGGCAGTCGAATCTAATATTCGGACGAAGATACGACCTTTAAAAACGTATAAATACGTTCGAATCTTAGATTTTACTATACGTGCGTATACTATAGGCGAGCCAACTTTCTTTTCGTTACCCGCTATAATAGAAAACCTTAGTATATAGTTCTATTCTTTCTTATCTACTATATAAATTAGAATAAATTACTAATTCTAAGTTCTAATATATTATATCTTTAGAATAAATTCTTAAACTCTTTTACTATAATTTTAGTATTAGTACTCTAATATAAAAGTTTTTACTATAAACTTATAAGAATTAGTCTTCTTTAATAAATAAGATTTTATTAACGTAGAGTTTAACTTTTATAGTACTAGAGTATTAAGAATCTATAAATATCTTTATATCTACTAATAATATTAGTAGATAATATAAATTATACGGTTTTATCTATAAGAATAATAGTATATTATATTAGTTATTTTTAAAACTATAATTCTCGTACGCGTTTTTAAAGTATAGACTCTTTTTATAGCGAAATTATTAATATATTATTAAATAATCTAGTTTTACTAAAAAGAAAAATTATAATCTAACTAAAATTATTATTCTAAAGAAGAAAAAAAAACTTAAAAATAAAAAAAATTACTAAGTTCTCTACTACTAGTATTAGTATTACTATATAATATTTTATAGTAAAACTATTTTTTAAGAATTATAAGTATACTTTTATTTATAAATATAGCTAAGTATAAGGCTATAAATATATAAAAATAAAATAAAAAGTTTATTACTAGATAATAATAAGACTTAAATTAATAAATAAATAAATTCTTAAAGAGGTTCGTCTCTACTAGTAAGACTAAAGAAAAAGAAATTATATATTAAGTATTACGTAACTAGTATATAATCCGCGTAGACTACGTATATAGATTATAGATTTATTATATAGACTACGTAGAATTCTTATATAGTAAGAATCTTATCTATTAGTTTTAATACTACTTTTTTTCTTATAAGAATCGTTCTTAACTCTTAAAAGAATTCTATATAATAGTTATTAAAAATCTTTATAAAAAAACCTCTTCGTAAAAAAAAACTTTAGAAAAGTATAGCTAGATATATAGCGCGTAAGTAGATATATCTATATTTAGAGCGTATATATTTTATATATAATTTATATATAAGATATATTACTTTATTATATATATAATAGTAGTATATCTTTTATAATATTTATAGACTCTAGGCCGAAGAGTAAATAACGTTATTATAATTACTTTAGAAGAGTTAGCGTAGCTATTTATAGCTTCGCGAAGCTTTATAATATAATAGTATTCGATAAGTCTTTTATACTATAGATAGCTTTAAAGTAGTCTATAAGATTTCTAAACTTTATTATACTTTAAATATATAAATTATATATATATTAAAGGCGTTAGATTACTTCTAAGCCTTTAAATAATCTTTAAATTTAATTCTTAAGAATTACGCTAAGATTAATATCGTTTAAAAGCTCTTAATTTTCTTAGCTAGAATCTCGATTCTTAGCTTCGTAGACGTACGCGCTATTACGTAGTACGTAGAAGAAGAGGTATCTTAGATAATATTAAACTAGCTAAAGCTTTATAGCTTTCTTTATTCTTAAAAACTACTCGAATTTACTTTAAACTTCGTATAGAGAATTATACGATACTAAGAAATTCGTTTTTAAAGTTATATTATAATAGCTCTTTTCTATATTTAAGAATTCTACTTTAAAGCCTACTAAAAGCCTCTTTCTTAGGCCTTATTAAAGAGTTTTACGTATATAAACGTCTTATATAGTTTAAGCTTAACGCTAAGACGTTTCTTAATCTTTTAAAATCTTTAATATTTATATTAGTCTTATCGACCTCTTTATTTACTTCTAAAGAGTAAGTAATTAAGAAAAGCTCTTATCTTAGTCTAGATTTCTTTTATTTACGATTTAGTTTAGACGAAACTAAAGTTAATAATTTACTTCTAGTTTATTCTTTATCTATTTCTATTATTTCTATACGTTTTTCTTATAGAAAGAGCTTAGAAATTCTCTTTTAAATCTAGAATATCTTCTTTAAAATAAAATTTATTCTCTTCGAGTTCTACTCTATCTTCTCTAACGTAGAAGATAGACTTTAAGACTATAAATATAACTATAAAAAACTTTAAGAATTCTTTAACTACGTCTACGTCTCTTTTAATAGTAGCTACGTTAGATCTCTTAACTCTTTAACTCGCGAAAAATCTATTTATTTATAAGAGAGTACTTAAATAATATATCTTTATAGTTATTTTAACTTCTCTAGCTAAAAAGTATAAAGTTTTTAATCTTTTAAACTCTTACTTTATCTATAAGACTTTAATTAAGAAAATTCTCTTTCTTAAAGTATTTTTAAAGACTATATAAGAGATTATTAATCGATCTCTTAGTCTTCTTATTAAGACTACGAATCTATTTAAGTCTAAAAAAGAATAAAGATCTATTCTAGATCTAATTAAGATTATATAAAAATATATTAAAATTAGTAAAATTATAGATAAGACCGACTTAATTCTCGCTATATAAGTTCGAGCTCTTAAAAAGACCGCGATAGATCTTATAAAGAAAATAAAGAATTTATTTAAGTCTATTATTACTATCTTCTTAAATTAGATCTCGTAAAGAGCTATTTTTATAATCTTATAACGCTCGAAGTCTACGTAGTAGCTAGTCGTAGTATCTAGCTAGTCTACGTATATTTTAATAGCCGCTATTATCGCGTTAAAAGAAGAACTATAGATTACCTCTTCTTTAAAGAAAAAATTAAAGACCTTTATATCTAAGAAAGTTACGCGATAGATTATTCTTATATTAACTATAAAAATTATAGACTTCTTATTCTTTAGTCTTTAAAATATCTTTAATAAGACGTTTTTAAACTAACTTAAAAGAATAAGATCTACGATCGCGATAGTCTCTCTTTTATTAAAGAAAAATCTCGTTCTTATCGCGTATAAGAACTTCTTCGTTAACTTTCTTCTAAAGAATAAGACGATTATTAACTAAGTAATTTCTATTTAATTAATTATAAAGAATCGTACGTAGTATAAAATAGCTATATATAATATATCTACGTAAGATCTCTTAATTCTCTCTCGCGAGAACTTTAGCGAGGCTATTCGAACTAAGATTAAGATCTATAATAATTTAAAGATTATTAGCGCCCTTTACTAGCTTACGCTAGAGACTAAGAGAATAGAGTAGTCTATAGACTCGCTAGTTCTCGCGTTTAAGACTAAAAAGAAGACTTAAAAAACTATCTCTAAACGTCTCTATATTTACGACGTATTTATTAAGACGAAGAAGCTAAGAGAACTAAGAAATACTCTAAAGAACTCTAAATAAACTTATTTTAAATAAGTTCTTTACGAGTTCTATAAGCTAACTTAAATAGAAGTATTTCGATAATAAAATTTATTCTAGATATTATAGTAGAGTTAAAGATAAATCTTATTCTTTATTAAGAATTATATATTTTATTCTATAAGAACTTAGACTTTTAATTAATTAATTATCTTTCTTTTATCTAAATTCTATTAATTTATTCTTTTAATTTAAGATCTTAAATATTAATCTACGTTTTACGTTTTCTTAGAAAAACGAAGATAAATTTAGAGACTAAATTCTAGTAAAGTTTTAATCTAATAATTCTAAGTATAGAGTAGCGAAAGTTAAAGCTTAAGCTACTTAACTTATATAATTAGAAGAATTAAACGAATAACGATTTCTAGTTTACTCTAGAACGCGTTCTATAATAGTAACTTTTTAAAATATAGACTATAGTAGCTAGAAATTTTAATATTTATTATCTTTAGTAGAATCTAGAATCTCTCTTCTTATCTAATACTAATCGACTAGTAAAATAATTAGAAGAAAACGATCTATCTCTCTTAAATAAAAAGAACGAGAGTATCTTTTATTATCTCTATTTAAAAAAAAAGATAATTATTAATCTTATACTAGCTACGCTAGCTTTAGCTAATAGAATTATCGACTAGTAAATAATCGCGAACTTTAGTTTTAATTATAAGATAATTCTATTTAGTCTAGAATCGACGAACTATACGAAATCTTCTACGATAGCTACTATCGCTAAATTTAATATAGAAAAGACCGACTAGTCTAAGTTTTAAGATATCTTTAAATAATAGATAGAGACGATAGTATTTAAGACTCTAAAAAGCTTAGAGTTAAATTCTCTACTAAAAGATATCTCTTAAAACTTAATAGAAGATTCGATCTATTAAATATTCGCGCTAGATATCTTAAAGATAAGCCTTAACTAGACTATATCTACTATAATAAATCTATCTATTTTTCGATTAAAGCTAGAAGCTCGATCTAAATTATAATAGTCGAATAAGCTTCTAGAAGAACGAAAACGACTATAAAGAAAGACTAATACTTTTAAATCTCTATATATAAAAAAGAATAAGCGACGATACTTAAATAGCTAAAATATCTACTTTAAAATAATTAAGAGAGCTAAACGCGAATACTAGAACTCTTTTCTAAAAAAAGAAACTCTTAAAACTATCTTTAAGACTATAGCTTATACTAAGTCTAGAACGTATACTAGAATCTTTAAAATTAGCTATAATACGTATACGAAAAAGCGTCTAAAAGATAGTTTTAAGAAGAAGTACTTAGCTCTTAAAAAGAGACTCTTTTTACTATTCTCTTCTATTATTCTCTTTAACTAGTAAAGCTACGTCTCTAAACGCTAGAACTAGCTAAAGCTTAGTTTAAGAAAGATCGAGAATGCGTATTCTATATAAATTAAGAGAAAAATACTAGAACTAGATACTATTATATAGAAAATTATTATCTACGCGTTTAGAGCGAAGTCTAGCGTTTTTAATAAGATCTTCTTTACGCTATTCGCCTACGAATATTACTCTATAGGCTAGCGTATAACTATTAAAATAATTCTTAATAAAGAAAAAAGAGATATTATAAACTTAAAGTTCTATTAAATTATCTCTTTACTTAATTATCTTAGAAAAGTACTTAAACGAATTATAACTAAAAGACTAGACTATCTAGCGAAGATCTTTAATCTTCTATACTATATCTAGATTAGAAGAAGATTAAAGAAATTCGTAATTAATATTATAATACTTTTATTAAATAAAGTAGAGAAGAACTATCGTCTTAAATATAAAATCTTTATACTTTTTCTTAATATTAAAAGCGTCTTTAATTATATAGCTAAAGAATAACTTCTAGCTATAATAGCTTAAATTAGTATATCGATTAATCTACTCGCGTAGATAAAATCGTTTATATTTATACGAATATTAAGTCTCGTATTTAACGAAGAAGAGAAAGAGTTTAGCTTAATAAAGATAAATATTTTATAAAAAAGTTTAGTCTTATCTATTCTCTTTTTAATCTATTTTTAAGAGTTATTTTTTATCTTTAAAGCTTTATTTCTCTCTTATATTAATAATATTACGCTTATAGCTAGCTTTAATAGCTAAAAACGTAATAAGACGATTCTAGAGAAGAAGATAAATAGACTCTATACGTAAGACTAGAAAAACTATATTAAATTTAATCTAAAAAAGACGAAGCTTATTTACTTTATTTATTCTTTTAAAAAAGACTCGAAATCTTATTTTATTTTAATTATGCTTTTTACGGGAAACGTAATAGAATCTAAAGAATAAATAAAATAGCTAGAAATCTACTTTAATTATAAATTTATCTTTAAGATGTACGTATCTAAAAGAATTAGCTAGATCTATTTAGCCTTCTATTATCTCTTTAGACTAGCTAATATTAAGAGAGAGCTTTCTTTCTACGCGATTCGCTAGCTATATCTAGCTTATGTTACTACGATTATAGACTACGACTCTAAAATCTATTAGAAAAATTAGAGATAGTTTATTTACTAATTTAGAGTTCTTTAGAATCTTATTCTACGAAAGATTTTAGAGATTTTTAAGACTATTTCTATAATTTCTCTAAAAATAGAGAGTAAAATTCTACTAGCGAATATTTATTTAAACGAGTAGTTATAAAAATACGCTCTTAGAATAAATTTACTTAAAGAATTCTATTTTCTTTAAATTAAACTAGAGAAGATTAATCTAGATTAATAAGTTCTAGATAGACCTACGTAGATAGAGAAGATTAAGCTACTTCTAAAAATATAATTCGCGGCTTTAGAAGTAGTTAAATTCTTCTACTTTTCGTTATAGTTACTTAAACTACTTTATTTAACTACGATTAGTTCTCTAAATAAAGAGAAGTAGACTAAGACCTATATATTTAAAGTTAAGAGAGTATTCTTTAATTAAATAGCTATCTATTTCGACGTCTTTATTCTATCTATAAATAAAAACGTAGAGGTCGAAGTAATAGCCTTTAACTTTAGCTAATCTAAAGAGAATTCGATACGCTAGATTTATAAGAATCTTAATTTTAAGAATCTTATATATAATAACGAGATAGAGAGGCTAGTAATAGCTTTAAATCTTATTATTAGAACTAGATACGTCTCTAAAGATATAAGAATCTACGCGAATAACTAGATCGTAATTCTTTAACTAAGTAAACCCGCTAATACGCTCGAATAAGTATAATAAATTCGAGCTATTAGATTAGCTAAGATACTAAGAGCTAGAGAAAATACTATCTCTTTAGAATAATATCTAGACTACGAGAACGTTCTAGATAATAAGTACGCTAATTAACTTATAAAAAGAGCTATAAAGTACTCTTTAAATAGAGTCTTTACTTCTCTAAGCTTCTATCGAAGTAAAGTTAAATAGAAAATCTATAAAAAGTAGAAAATAAAGTTTAAATTAACGTTAAACTCGTTCTATAAACGTATCTTTAAGTTAGAAATAGAGCGGCGGCTTAAATCTTCTATAAAAGTTAGAGAGATAGTCTTCGCCTTCTATTAACTAAAGATTAAATATAAATACTTTAAGTTCTATCTTTATCGTCTTAACTACGCCGAAAATAACTAATATAAATATAGTTATACGATTAGATAAATATCGCGCTATCTTCTTCTTAACTACTCTCTTTATAGAGACTCTTAAATTCTTATAAAAGACGAGTTTAAGAAGTATTAACTTAAACTTATAAATCTCTTCTTTTTAACTCTAGAAACTAGTCTAATAGCTAAGTTCTTAGAATAAATAAAGATTACTACTAGACGATAGTAATTAAATAATTTATCTAACGAGATCTAAATATATATTACTAAATACTCTTTTACTTACTTTTTATACGCTACTTTCTTTTATTTTCTTCTCTAGTCTCTTCTTACTTTTAACGCGTTTACCGCGTTCGATTCGAAGTAAAAACGAACGAGAACTAAAGAAAAAATAACTAAATAGTAAATATTTAAGCTAAAGTAGCTATTTCTACTAGTATCTACGGCTATCTAATATAGTTAGTAACTAAGCTAATAAGACTAAAAAGTCGAAATTTAAATTTCGATTAAGTAATCTCTATTTAGAGCTCTTTTCTAGTTTCTAGATTTAGAAGTAGAGTTATATAGCTAGTTTACTAGTAGTAATACTCTAGCTAGTTATAATAAATAGTAAGCGAGTATCGATCTTTAATAGAAGAAAGCTAAACGAATTTAACTAGTTAGAGAGGCCCTCTTTAAAAAGAGAACTTACTTACTATATTTTTTTTTATCTTTATTTTATCGTCTTTTAAGTTTTTACTTCGTTTTCTTTATTATTTTTTTAATCTTTATACGCTTCGTATTCTCTCTTAAGCTTTTAAGCGTATTATTTTTAATACTCTTCTAGAATTTTTCTTTAATATATATATATTTAAATATATAGATAGAAGCGAATCTCTCTAGAGAGATCTCGTCTCTAATAGTTTAAGACTCTAGAGAAACGTTAAACTAAATAAATAATAATAATAATAAAGACGTTAGATTAACGTTATATATTAGTAATATCTAGTAATCTCGCTAGTAGACTATTACTAGATAACTCTATTTATTATAATATTCTAGCTAGATCTTTATAGCTTAATAGTTTAGTAATAGTAAGCGTTATAGTCTTTTAAATAAGTTATATTACTTACGCGTTTATAGTTCTTATATATATTATATAATCTTATAATAAGAGTTTTTCTTAATATTATAAATCTATACGTCTACTATCTTATATACTTAGCGTACGTATATTATAGAATTATCGTATTAATAACGTCTTTACGTCTACTTATATAATAGTACTATTATAATATATATCTATTATTTTATAAATATAATAGTTTAAAGAGTAGATACGTCTACTTACGATTATCTTATAAGATAATTAAAAGTTATATATATAACTATTTCTACTTAAATATTTTTATTTATTTAGTTTAACGTCTCTTTAGAGTCTAAAACTATTAGAGATAAGGTCTCTCTAAAGACTTACTTCTATCTATATATCTAAATATATATATATTAAAGAGAAATTCTAGAAGAATACTAGAAATAATACGCTTTCTATTTAAATAGATAGTTACTTTCTTAATAATATTAACTAATAATCTTATTTCTATTATTCTACGCTATTACTCTAAATAACTAACGTATTTATATAGATTTATTAGTTTTATATATATAGTTCGCGTACGGTCTAGTCTAGAGTATAAACTTTTAAGCGTATTATTTCTAGTATTCTTTTAGAATTTCTCTTTAATATATATATATTTAGATATATAAATAGAAGCGAATTTTTCTAGAGAGATTTTATCTCTAATAGTTTAAGACTCTAGAGAGACGTTAAACTAAATAAATAAATAAATAAATAGTTTAGAGTATATATATTCTAGTATTCTTTAAAGATTTTAAGATTTTCTTTTATATTCTTATCGCGTATAATATATTTATATTCTATTTATAAATCTCTCTCTATATATCTACTTCTTTACGTCGTCTAATATACTTTATAATAATATTTTCGAAGCTTTAATTATTAAGTCTTAACTACTATCTATCTATTTTAAAAGCTAGTTAGAGCTTACTAATACGTTTTATCTATACTATATTATTTATTAGACTTCTTATAAAGTTAGTAATAGTACTTCTAAGCTTCTTACGTATCTAAGCGAGTTCTATTCGCGCGCTAGTTACTATATTAAGTACTCGCGCTACTTTAAGTTAAAGAGTAAATATAACTATTTTTTTATAAATTAGTACTTAGCTAGCTTTCTTACTATATTTTACTAATAATTATAGTCTTCTTTTAACTTTTATCGCGCTACTAATATTTTTTATACGTATTATAGCGTAGTCTTACGCTATTTTAATAATAAAACGTATCTTCGCTATACTTATAACTACGCTAGGTCGCTTTATAAGACCTTAATTAAATATAACTTATAGCGTAGTAAGACTATTAAGAAGACTAATAATAAAAAGACGTATAAAACTACTTATAAAACTAAGTATAAAGTTAACGCTACTTACTATTATAAGAACTTAGCTAGACTTAGCTTAATAGAGCTATATAATATTATAGTAAATAAGATCGTAAATAGCTTATAGCGTAATAGACTATTATAGACTAAGACGAATTTACGTAATAAATAATTACGCTTTATCTAGTATAGTATTTTTATAGAGTAATAAATACTTAAATCTTAGTATTTTATAGCTTTAAATATATATTTTATATATATTTTATCTACTTCTTAATTTATTATTACTTAGATAAAAGATTTTATATTTTTTAACGTAACGTTATATCTTAATATATTAACTACGCGTCTTTAAAGATATTCTTCGCGCTTAAAATTTATATAGTTTTAGAAAATAATATCTCTTTTACTATTTTATTATATTATATTCTTCTTATAGTTTATTTTAACTTATTCTTTAATTCTTATAGACGTTTACGGCTACGCTTCTCTTATAGCTACGCTAAAAGACTTAATTTTAACTATAGTATAGACTTTATAGTTTATCTACGCTTCGTATATAGTTTACTTATATTATATATACGACGATACTCGTAAAGAAGTTTCTAGTAATTTTTTAGCTTAGACTTAAAAAGCTAGTTATTATAACTATTTAGCTAATTTAGCTATTAAATATAATATTCTAATTATTCTCGTTATACGCGATATAAAATAATACGTTTTACTTTTTATATATTAATAAGCTTTATTAAAAACGGCTTAAAGTTTAGTCTTATAATATATTATTTAAGTAGTATAACGTTAAATATAAAGTAAAGCCGCTATATTAAAAGTAGTAGCTTTAAGCGATAAATATTATTATCTACGCGCTTTAGAATCTTAAAAGATTTAAGAAACTTACTATCTAGTTTTTTATAAAGTCTTATAGTTTTAATATTCTTAAAGAAGAGTAAGACCTCTTTATCTTTTATAAAATAATAATTTATATAATAGTAGTTATAGTATTTAGTCTAAAGCCGTTATATATACGCTATAACTTTAATCGCTTACTAATATATAAGTTATATACGTTTTATATACGCGATAGCTACTTCGCGTAGCGCGAAAAGCTCTTTATTATTTATAAGTAGTACTCTTAGTACGTCTTCGCTTAAGTTTATTACTATTTAGACGGGGTTCGCTACGCTATTAGATACTATAAATATAGTATTATAGGCTAGCTAAATAGACGTAATCTTTATAATAAAGTAAATCTTATTATTATAGATAAATATTATCTAATCTAGCTACTTCGTTTAGTTATTTTACTTAAAGTTAACGTAGATATATAGATACGTCTCTAGCTTTTAGTTCTATTATTTTATTTATCTATTTATTTACGAATAGAATATAGTACTAAAGCGTAATTAAATATAAAGATAGAAGTAGACCTCGCTCTAGTATTTACTAGTAAATACTAATTCTCTATTAAATACGAGAAAGTATAATAGTCTAATATATATAAAGATCTTAAAGAGTAGATACGCTAGATCTATAATATCTATAAACTTTCGCGTAGAAAAGTACTAGACGAGCTTAGTAAAGTAATTTATAAGAACTAGTACTAAATTATATATAAGATTATCGCGAGTCGTAGACTTAAATAGATTAATTATCTATATATATATTAAAAAATAGTTACTCTTAGCGCCCGAGGTTTTATCTAACTTTATACCTAAATAAAATTACTCTCTAAACCTTCGTACCGCGATGTATCTCTAACGCTTCGAGTAATCTCTTAACTTTATATACGAAAGTTGTAGAGCTCGCGATTTCCTACATTTTAATCTATAAATCGTAAAAATCCGTCGTGGTTTAGTAGAGAAATTATAAAAAAACCGAAGAATACGTAATTTTCTTAAACCTTCGTATCGTAATGTATCTCTAACGCTTCGAGTAATCACTTAACTTTCTATATAAGAAATGTAGAGAATTACGAGCTCTATAACTTTTATATATAAAGTTAGTTGATATCTCGAAGCGTTAGAGATGCATTACGAAAAAAGCGAAAGTTTCTCGAATTATCTTAGCCTTCGCACCGCGATGTACTACCAACGCTTTAAGATATCGACTAACTTTCTATACGAGAAATATAGAGGATTATAAGCTCTATAACTTTCGTATATAAAGTTAGTCGATATCTCGAAGCGCTAGGGGTGTATCGCGGTGCGAAGATGTAAAGAGAGGGATTTTTCGAACTATCGTAGCCTTCGCACCGCGATATACTACTAACGCTTCGAGATATCGACTAACTTTCTATACGGGAAATGTAGAGGATTGCGAGCTATATAACTTTCGTATATAAAGTTAGTCGATATCTTAAAGCGCTAGGGGTGCATCGCGGTACGAAGATATAAAGAGAGGGATTTTTCGAATTATCGTAGCCTTCGCACCGCGATATACTACTAACGCTTCGAGATATCGACTAACTTTCTATACGGAAAATGTAGAGGATTGCGAGCTCTATAACTTTCGTATATAAAGTTAGTCGATATCTCGAAGCACTAGAGGTGTATCGCGGTATAAAGATATAAAGAGAGGGATTTTACTACGGTTTACTATTATTATACTAAGACTATATATAATTAAACGTTAAGTTTATTTTATAGAATTTATACGATTCTTTAGTAGTTTAGTTATATAGATTTTAGTTAGAATAATAAAGGTTTTAAGTTCGATTTTCGCTAAAGTAACTATTTATTAATTATTAGAATTCTTTAATTTTTAAATTCTTTTAAGAGATTTTAAGTTCGATTCTTATAAAAGTAATTAATAAATAAAATTTCTTAAAATTCTTT